>QKMX01351630.1:47324-70095 GCA_003401595.1 Venustaconcha ellipsiformis
TGTGTGTGTGTGTGTGTGTGTGTGTGTGTATGTATGTATAGATCATGTGATGCTAAATGATGTTGCCATATGATGTTGCAAGGTTGTTGTCACAATGTGGATACAACATTTCTGACCAGATAAAACACCTTTCACTGAAAGAAAAATTTAAAAAAATCAATTACTGGTGTCAAGACAGGCAAGTCCACACTGTCCCCATTTTGACTCATGCTTGTGCTACTGGATGTGGGAGAACTCTCACGAGTCATCCTGCTAGGGGTGTCAGCTTGACTTAACTCCCCTGGGCAAGACTCTACTCTGGCAGTAGGGTTCGCAAGGTCCAAGAAAGCTGGTAAAATATTTGTACCTTGAAAATGAAACAAAAAGACTTTGCTAGTAAAAAGAAAAATGTACAAAAATGCAGCTTTTTGGGTGGTAAAAAGCAGAAATTTTGTTGTTTCAATGCAAACACAGACCCCTGCTTTAGCATAACTGTTTTGCTTGTTTTGCTTCAAATGCAATACCACATACTGAAGTCAACCCTCATTATAATCAATTAAAAAATTTTTAAAAATGACTCATTACAGTCATTTATTCAGTTCATAAAGCAAATAGACAATTATGCTGATACAGTGCCTTTCATTAACTTCATTGCACTGACTCAGTTGACTGAAATCAAATGGTGATCTGTTCATGAGTATCTTTATTGAGTAAAGACAGTATAACAAGTTTGCTTAAAACAGTGTTTATTAATCATATTGGATTTGTTTTGTTTTGAGTATTTTGACTGGCTGATAATTTGGTTGCTAAGCCCAATATGCAGTAAAAAGTAACAGCAATCGCACACATGTGACAGTTATCAGTGACTACTTACTGTAGTATCACAGGATGTAAATGAGTAAATGGAGATTGAATCAAGCATTCAGTATGCCCAGAATAAATGGAGACTGAATCAAGCATTCAGTATGCCCAGAATAAATGGAGATTGAATCAAGCATTCAGTATGCTCAGTGATCACCATTTGTTTATCGTACACAATCCTGCTATCAAAATAATAATTATTTAAATGTATCATAATTTCTTTTACATATCACTTTGTAAAATTCGTTAAATTATTTGACATATAATTTCCACCAAGAAGATTTACATTTGCAAAAAGGATTGAAAATACCATATTCCCATTTTGTTTGACAAAAATGAATGATTAACAATTATTTTTTCGTGAATGAAAATTTACATAAAATGCGGCATGTATCAAGGTTTAATTTACAAATTCTTATTACAATTTTTTTCATGTTCAGCCCATTTAAAATATATTTTCTTTTAAAACAAAACTGGTAACCATGCCGGACACCGCATTTTAAGCAGGGTTCGCGAATTATCCGGGCACTTGTTATTGAGGAAGTGGTGTAGTTTGGGTCAGATCTTTGCTGTTGAACAAAATTTATTGTGCAGAAACCATTTAGGAAAAGTGACCATGAGTGCAACCCTTTCATACATTTTGATCAAGGTATTGGGTACCGAACTAGATTATTTGCAAAACATTTTTCTCATTGCAGTCGCAGTATGCAAAGTTACAGGCCTTCATCTTAAATGGCTCTATAGTTATAGCCCCAAATAAAAAGTGTGAAGGAAAATTTATTCCATCCAGGCCTTACTGAAAATGGATCTACCCTTCAGGAGATAAAGTTTAACATATTTTGTATATGCTTGCTATGAAGGCTACACTGTTTCTAGTGCTGCCACTCTGGACATAATTTGGATACGGTATGTCCTAAAAAGCATTCCTACCAAGTTTAATAAACCTTCTCAGCTGTTCAAAAGAACTTCTGCACAGGTGGGCATACAATAGGAAGAACAAAAAGTAAAACAAATTAAGAAAAAGAAAAATTGTTCAAGAGTCCAAAAGACTAATCAGATGTACATATGAATACAAATATTCAACAAATAATTAACAAGTGGATTTTATGCAATCTCGCCAACAAGATTCTCAGGATGGAGAGGACAAAATCAAGACAAGAGACCAAAGTGAGCAAAAGATCACTCACTGGATTGACATCCACCAGCCAAATGTAGAGCAGTTGACCAAAAATTCTGGGCCAGTAGGATGTTTCTGCTGAAATTTCCCCGGTGCTGCTGATTCCATATGTCATGAAAATAAATATTTAAAGGTTTTTATCTAGTTTCTGTATCCTCAGCCATATCAAATCACAGTTCAGCAACTCTAATACTGAAAGGACAATATGCCAGGAAAATTTGTGTCAAAGTTGGTCAAACTCTGATCAGTATTTTGTTTTTTTTTACATAATGTTGTTTTTCTGTATATAGTAACAGCAGCCATATTTGATGGCAGAATGGCATCTTTTGTATAAATCCAAAAGGTCTTCAAGACAGAACACACTGTTAAAGCTTGTCAAATCCTGTTAGGTATTACATGGAAATTTGATTGAGGATTGGCATTATTTGTGTAAATGTGAAACGTTTTTATGCCAGGATGCTTTCTGCTAAGTTGGTCAAATTCTATTCAGTGGTTTTGGAGACAATGTTTAAATGTTTTCTGTTTGTAGTAATCTTGCCCATATACGACTGAGGATCAACATCATTCGTGCAAAGATATTTTTTGGCAAGTTTGATTAAATTCTATTGAGAACATAGCTGAAGGCATTTAAAGGTTTTCTATTTTTAGCAACATCAACCATACTGGATAACAGATTTGAATCATTTATCCCAGAAAAAGTTTTATGCAAGGATGCTTTAAGTCAATTCAGTCAAATTCTGTTGTTGTTTTTTTTAAAGAAGTCATTTAAATTCTTTTATTTTTAGTATTGGTGGCCATATTTGAGAGTGGTCTTTTATCATTTGTAGAAAACTGAAAGGTCTTCATGCCAGAATGCTTTCTGTCAAACGTGATCAAATTCTATTCTATAGCTTTTGAGACGAAATTATTTAAAAGTTTTTCTATTTTTAATAATGGTGGCCATATCTGATGGTGAAGCTGCATCATTTAAAAAATTTGAAAGGGCTTCATGCCTGACTGCCCTCTACTGAGTTTGGTCAAATTAAATTCATCTCTTTGGGAGAAGTCCTTCAAATATTTTCTATTTTTTTCTAATTAAAACAATGAAAGGTCTTTATGCCAGGATGAATCTTATCAAGTTCTGGAGAGGAAGTCTTCAAATGTTCTTATACTTTTACATATTATGACCATATAATATTGCAGACCTGCATCATTTATGCAAATCTAAAATGCCTTTATGCCCAGGTACTCTATGAAACGACTGGTGGAAATGGTCATGGGTTTTCTTAGAACAAGTTGAAAACAGCAACTGCTGATGGGGAACTTCCAATTTTTACTAATTTGGTTACAGCAGTCTTATTTGTTATAGACTGGCATCATTTGTATAAATATGAAAGAATTTCATGCCTGGATGCTTTTTTAGAAATTTGAATTCTGTTCAGCAGCTTTATAAAAGAAATTCAAATGATTTTAAGTAATAGTGGCCTTATCTTACAACAGACTGGCATCATTCGTAAATACTTCTAAGACCTTTACACCAGGATGTTGTGTGTCACATTTGGTTGAAACAAGGCTGTCAGTGTTTGAGAAGAAGTTATAAATGGCTTTTGCTGATAGATGCTGGGCATTGGATTGACAGCAAATGAGTGGCCCAACTACATGCTATTTTGCTTTTACTGCCATGTGAGCTACATAAAGAAATAAATACTAATCGTTGAAGTACAATATATTTCTTTCATAATAATTACCTGATCATACTGAGTTTGGAGTCCTTCCAATACCTTGCAAAAAAAGACCTCCCAAAATGGCAAAGAAGGCATTAATTAACCTCTTTGGCTTATGTTAGCTTAGAAAGTATCATAAAATAAACTGCTTCCTAATGGAAGTCAGATGAGGTCTCTCCTTGTACTAGCATACTGCTACTACTATGTACTTGAAAAATCATTTTTGTGGGCTTAATAAGAAGACTGAGACAGAGGTGGAGGGAGTTACATATCATTACCATCAGAGTTGGCCCTGACTCCACTCTTCTGACATACAAGAAACCTTGATTTTCATACTGATTCTAATATACAGGCAAAGGATAGCACAGGTCTACAAAGCAAATGCAATCCTAAGCAAAGAGGTTTTCACTCCCAGAAATCCAGCAAGAATACAGTAACCCATCTTGTTATGAAGCTCTGCGGGACATAGAAAGGCAGCCTGTTGTGCTGGCAATTAGGCCCTACCAAATTGAACCTACTGAGATAAAAGGTCTCACACAGAAGACCTTCATCCCATGATTGGAATAACACATCCTTAAGTCTTGAAAACTGTTTGTCAGTGAGAAGTGTTGCTGAAATGTCATGAGCTAAAATACACAAGAAATTCACAAGATCTTTGGTTAATTCCCAGCAGGCTGAATCGATAAACCATTGAATCAAGAATGAAAAAATAAAAAACCTATGCAGAAATACTATCATAACCTTACTGAGTGGAAAGAACAAGTAACATTTACAATTGCTGGCCGGTTCTGTATGTTTCAGGCATCACTTCAATCTCCTAATCTCTGCGAAGAAGGGTCCATTTCAAACAAATTTTTGTTTCACTAACAATGGGAGCCTGTTTCTGGCTTTTAAGCCTGGTGTTATCATTATATAAAATGAACCATCGCAGCAGAATTGCAATTTCAGTCAAATGATAAGGCATGAATTTCACTTATTTTGCCAGCTAAGGATGGAGGCAGGTCTTTCATGAGTGGTCAGTCAGTGATGCTTTAGACAGTTATTAAATGGTGTCTTATTTTATGACATCAAAACAAAACCTGGTCACACTTTGAACATATAGTGAAGGATAACCATTGAGGAAGATCAGAGAGGCTATTATTCTGTATTATATCATTTCTTCATTGATGGCAAAATGTATCAGAAATCTTTGAATGGTAACACTCAATATTAACTGAAGCAAACTTCTCAAAAAGTGACAAGATGAAGTTAGTAATTTGTGATGCCATGACCAAAGGACATTTGTCACTGCTTTCATCAGCAGGAAGCAGATGTGCGTGAGTGCCTTTGAAAGGACTAAGTCCCATTTACTTGTAAGGATGACAAAAGATGATACCACACCAGCTAAGCTATTAGAAGTCCTTCTTTTACCCCAAATGAAGCCAAACGTAATGTTCAAGGTGCAAATCTAATATCCATGTCCAGATAGTGAAAAGTGGGGGCATCATATGATCAGATCTATTCTTGCTCAAACAGAATCCAGGGTGAAGCAAGAGAGAAACAACGGACTTTGTCTTTACACAGGCTTACCTCCATGGTGACCTATTTCCTGATTTCTTTGTGGCCATGGAATAGGAGATTAGATACAAAGACTGCCTTCTGGTCGTCTTTGTGCTTGCAGGAATGTGGATAGGATTGCATCTCTTTCTGCAAGCTAGAAGTTAATGGAAGCAGCTATGGAATTGGAAAGCTGTGCTGAGCGGAAAAGTTATTTCAAAAACCACATGTGAGACTGCCTCCCTTGCATATCTGCTTGAGATCTCACTGATGGAACCTAGGCAATGCTTAACCTGTTGAAAGATAGCCATGAAGGTCAGATTGAGCATGGAATCCACAGTTATGATGATGCATACTAGTTGTTGCTTGTCTTGGAAGTGTTCTAATCCAAGTATATGATCAGCTTGGAGATGTCAAGCCCAACAATATCTCCACTGATAGCATGAGCTTTGGTATGGGAAACCTACTTGGGACGTGCAAAAGATTGGGGTGAAGTTTGTTTTGAGTCATTATTGTAAGAAGAAAGGCCTGCTGAATCTAGTTTCCTTAGTTGCCTCCCAAAACTGAACAAGATATGAATGACTCAGCCCGACTGTAATAATTATTTTAAGAAAGCTAGTCTTTCTTGGTAAAAAATGTATATAGATGCAGGAATTCTATAGGTGGACATAACTTTAAGGAAAGACTTCTTTGGCAATGGAGAAGGATGAATCAAGGCTGGCTAACATCAGGTCATAAGGTCTGATATCAGCTACCTAGAGACAGACAGTGTTGCCATTATCAGGCAGTTTTATATGGACTACTCTAATGTCTTGGCATTTGCCCAGAATCTGTTCAATGCTGGTTACAATTTAAAAAAAGGGCATAGGAATCCATTACTGACTCCATGGTCTCCAGTGACTGTGATAATAAATGATCATTTACTTGGAATAAGATGCAGCAAAGCCGAGTCCATAGATGTAGTGTAAGTACTTCTGACCACAAGAACTGAAAATCTCATTAAGCCCTACTGCTAACTGTATGATGAAATAGTCTACTGAGATGTTAAATATTCATCTATGATTATGAAGTATACAGTGAAATCAGTAAGGAATAGATAAAGTAAACTTACCTTTGATACAAAAAGTCAATGGATCATTAAAACTTGAAAAACAGCACAAAAATAGAAGGTATTTGCAAAGCATCTGAACAAGAACAATGATCAGGCAACTTCAGAAGTAGCAAGTGATGAACAATTGGAATTGTTGCCAGTCTCTGCATCAACGGAAATACCAGTATTATTTTGACTTCAAGCTCTGAATACAGATGACATTATAGAACTTATAATGCTAAAATAAGCCAAAAAAGTAATTTTTTTTACACTGAAACGGCTCGATTTGCAAGGTAGTGCAAAGACTTCTAACATTATAATTGGCAATGCATTAAATGAAATGTACATGGATACCCCATGACAAAACTTGAAGAAAAATCCAAATGCAAAATCTAACCAAAGTGTGATGGATAGATAGGTAACACTAATTGCCCCTAGCACAGCTGTGGTGGGTCATAAAAACCACAAGCAATATCCAAACATCTGAGAGATCAAGGGTAGATAAATCTGTTCACATTAATAGATTTAACAATGAGCTACCTCTGAAACACAGGTAGGTTAGGAAGTCTTCAGTCCGTGGTCTTTGTGGGAAAATTTTCACTGGCGATGTCTTGAACTTGGGCTTCAGTGGAGTTGTTGAGGGTGTGGGTGGAAGAGATCCTTGGGCAAACTTCCTTTGAGCATGGATTTTCTTTCTGACAAAAGAGAAGGTAAATGTATTTTTTTAAAGTGAAAATTGTTATTCAATTTTATAGAAATAGGGATGAGGTAAAGGGTTCAAGTGGTCAGTTACTAAGTGCTTTACTTCCTTGTAGCAAGATACTGGACATTAACTACTAATGTCAACCATGCCACAAATGGACACTAGTATATTATGATGAACATAAGATTACATGAATTTATAGTGGGGTTGACATAGACAAGAAAATCCCAGTTCATAAATGGTTATTGGTTTTTAACTGCATTTTTAGCATATTATTGATAATATAATGCTGAGGAAATGAAAGAAAATGCCTTCCCATGAACACAACAAGGCTGATAAATCTGGTCATTATGTCACCTGTTCTGTATTTAATGTGGCACCTCTGATGATGTCCACATGCTTTGACAAAATTTACATGGAACAAGTGTAGTTGTCTATGAAATGTGCAGTTTATAGTACCAACTACCTTCCTATCCTTTTATTTCTTTCTTAAGTGTGGGATCAACTTTGAATGTGATTCAATCTCTAATATGTGAGTATCTAAACAAAATATTACATGAAATACTATCTCAAGTATGAAACATATATGAAAAGACAAGATCACATAATAGCCATTTTGTCCTCAAACAGCATAAACATGAATTATAATCGAACATACTGTAGAGGTGCCTTAATTTGCTTCTTCTCTTCAGCAGTGCTAGCCATGCTTCTGAAAGAATCCTGACTGACACTGCCACCATCATCAAACTGACACGGCATTGATGACCTACTGCTCACACTCTGTCGACTATCCTGGTCCTGAATCCCACTAGGAGTCATTCCTCCTTCATCTTCTCTCGATATCCTGCGAGACTCTAACAGGGAGGCATACAAAGCCCTATGCAGATCTCTCTCTTCTCTCCATGACAGACCGGTGTCATTATCCTGAAGAAACAGGTAGTTTTATTTATTATTTAGCTACAGTATATATAATTATCCACATACAAAATTATGTGAAACATGAAATATGCAATTAGTGCTTGCAGGAAGTGGGATAATGTACTACAAAACCAAAGACATTTCATATCTAATATTAAAATTTGTATTTTACACATAACAGACAACATATACGACTTTAATGTTGATGAGTGATGTTTCCAAAGTGTGGTAAACAAAATATTTCTGTAGCAGCCATATTGGATGTAAGATCAGCACTTTTTCATTTCTCTGGACACTCCCAGAAGGCTTTTGGTGTAAACCCCACACTGATATGACCATCAATTCAGGAGAATTTCCGACAAAATTTTCAATATGTTCTTTGTGGCAGCCATATTTGAGGTCTGATGGCACAATTTTCATTCTGAAACAACTAAATATCATAAAAATAAATATCATTTAAGATGAGTAGCAATAAAAGATATTCAAGATGGCTGCCATGGTGGCCATACTGGATATCAGATAGGTACCATTATCATTTAGTACCAGCTGTGCATTATTATGAAACAATAATAAGTGCTACCTTTCAATACAGACTTCCTAAATATAAGCCCTCATCAGAAATGCCTGGACTGTTTTTAAACTGGTAATTTCACTCATGTCAAAGGCAGCCCAAATTGAATCACAAAAGACAATTCAACATTAATTCACCAAAAAACATAAACAAAGTAGAAAATGTAAATGAAATTTGTGTACCTGTGTTTGCAATAAGTGACCACTATACTTAAGTATCACTTGATATGTGCCTAAATTTACCATTAACCAACATCATGAAATATAATTGAGATTTTTTTCAATTTTCACTACGAAAACCTCTACAATCTTTTTTTGGGATGCCTTTTAATGATACTGTTTAATATTCCAGATGTCAATACAGATTTAGATGCATGGTACAGACTTTTAGTCCATGTACAACACAATCAAGCTCCTTGCAAATCCAAACCTGTTCAACATGAATAGATGATCTAAATGGATGACCAAAGAGATACAAGACACAAAAGAGAAAAGTTTCATAGATTCAAGGACTGGGAAAACTAAAAGACATAAAGCTAGAAAAACCCATTAAAATCACGCTATTGTTTGCATTTCTAATACAAGAGCATTATGGCAATATCTGACACAATTTAGTCCCTCCCCGAAAACTTTTATGATTATCCAATTAAAGATTAGAATGGAGACTCAAAACTACAATTGTACATGAATAGCTCATATTTTCAGCTATTACTCAAGAATATATAAAATTATTTCTGAGACAACACTCATACCATTGATCACAAAATGCATCTCAATTATGTAAATCCTAAAGTTGAAATGATCCTTCAGTTGAAGTTTCTAAAGTTAATATAAGTAAATATGATGCATACTAAAGTTACAAATCCATTGGATTTGATAAAATAGGCCTGATAACCCTAAAAATCCACTAGGCTTGACAAAATAGATCCAATAACCCAAACGAATCCACTGTGCTGGATAAAACAGGTGTAATAACACTAAAAATCCACTGGGCTTAATGAAACTAACTCAATAACTAACATATCAAAATGGGGGTCATGTTAATTTTGCTCAAGACCTCCAATTACTAACTGGAGGAAGGCCTAATTTCCTTGGACTGGAGACTAGCATATGGAAGAGATACATTAATTTTATAGTAATAGGTAATACATAAATTTAATTGTAGTATGTAATTTACTTTTGCTGTTAAAACAATCTCACAAATTCTAATAACTATTAGTGTATGCAACATCTGAATCAATTCATGATAGGATTAAAGGTTTTCCAAAAAACAAGGATCAACATTTTCTGTGGCAACATCTAAGAGACAAATGAGCTCCAATGGCCATTATGTTTATACAGTTTAACACGATTTGATAAATTACTGATCTGAAAGACCAACTGTGATGAAAGATCAAATTTTTCATGCACAGATCAAAGGTGTTATAAAACAATAAAAGATAAAAGGTAAAAATACTTACATCCCAAAAGGGTATATAAAATAAAAGATAAAGGTATAAAGCATAAAAACCTTTTAAGTTAAGGATCAAGCCACTTTTACTTTAAGCAAGACATGATACACAGGTTCAACAGACACTATATAGTACATATAAAATAATCTTTGGAATAACGCAGACAAATCCTGTCACAGCACAATTTAACTTACTAGATCTGAATTTTTTCTATAGGAATACTTCAGGAAGAGAGGCTTGGGGAAGTTTGTAGGGTTGTGAAGAGTGTCTGACACCAGTATATGGGGCCACACGGGGCTGACACGAGGTATAATAGGACAATGATAACCAAAACTCTACAAGTCATATCCTGAGGACACTATGATAACAAACATCTGCCATTACTCCATACATGCATTGTAGGAAGCAGGCATGAAGTACATATAGGCATAATAGTTGAGTAGATTTAAGTGCTGACACAAATTGGGTTCAATAGCAAAGTTGTGAATGCATGAAACTTGGCAATGCCCCACCCCCACCAGAACAGAACTGGAACAGTATGCTATGCAAGAAACAGGCATCCCTATTGCTGTATGAATTCCCAACCAACTGGCACAATGTTTGATCACATGCTCAGTCATTTGATTGGTTCAACATGACAACATATCTAAAACTTTTTTTTTTTTTATTAAATGAAGAACATGATGATTTATATAATATTTGATGTCAATATATAGAATCTTCCATTTGGAAATGGGTGACTGCAGGGCAGCTTTGGCTGCTTTGTCTTTCCTATCAATGACTTTTATACCAATGTTACTCGGGAGCCAACAGCACAAAATAATTCTTCCTAGTTTTATGTGCAAATCATGCTTCTATGTAATTTTTATATTAACTGGTTGTCAAATTTAAGGTTTTCCAATGCTTCTGGTGTGGAGAAGGAATCTGAAAACATGAATTTGTTTTTTAAAGGATCTGATGAAGCTTGATGATTCTCATGTTGCTTAATTTCAGTTGTAATCTGATTGAGTATGGCTGTAATTTCAATCTGCAATCTGATTGAAAACAAGATCTACATATAATAAGTAGATCTGACAAGCACCAAGAAGAAAAACATCGTAATTGGCAAACTTTGTTGACACCTGACTAAAGAATTGCTTCTGATGACATGTACAAGGATGCATTAGGCCTTTTCTACATCCATGACCCTGCAGTGGTATGGTTACCTTCTCATATTCCTGATCTTCTTATTTTAAGTAAAAAATCGTATCAGGATTCCAGAAATCAATTATCCATATTGTCTGAGAGATAAATTTATTCTTATTGATGAGCAAATTTGCATGGTTAATCAAGGGCAAGTAAATTGCAACCTGTAACTTGAAAGGCAGTGGTTTCTGTTTTGTATGAGCAATGTTTACACAAGCACCAATCATACTAACATCAGCAAGTACCACATGGGGTGCATGCTTTATTTAAGTAATGTATGCTGAAATTTATCGTTTAGCACTGACACAAGTCACAGATTCTATTGATACAACCGACAGAAGAAGAGACTAATGGTTTCGGCAATATCTTTTGATGGTTACATCTGAATGAATTTCAATGGCTGGATGAATGGGTTTCCCTGAGGAATCTGTTGCTCTGAACCAATTGCTGGACTCCATGAAACCCCTTTTTTTCTTAGTTTATATGTTTCTTCGAGAATAACTACTCAATCTTAATAATACCTTAGAAAAACTGCTACCACCTCACAAATCCAGCCCTCTCAGATACTACTAATTTTGGCATAAGAAATGGTAGCAAAGTCTAAGAACCTCTCAGTTACTACTGGAGAGGAAGGTATGGTCTCTGAATGTAATTGGGAGGGTGTATGTGTATTATCACTGGGTAAGTAAGTGACTAAGTGCTCATTAAATATGACAAAATACTTATGCAGAAAAACACTCAAGTGTCACCTATAGAAACATGCATAAGCATGACACAACTGAGTAAACTGTGTACATAGAAAACTTACCAGTACTTGTAAAGCAATAAAGAAATGTACACAAGTGTCTACATTACACACAAAAAACCTTCACAATATTAAGGAACTGAACATACAAAGTAGGTGCAACAATATCCATTATGAGGCAGTTACCTGTAGGAAAAAAGCCCAGAGACCGCCTGTACAAAAATCACAGACGTTAGCAATCAGATATTACGAATGCCTTTGAACAGAAACTCATGTTAGTAATGGAATTACAAATTTTTTTGGTTTTTTATAGGTGCTACAGACTTGCATATACCAAAAAAATTTTAAGGTGAAGTTGCTTAGGTTCCCTGTGCAATACCTAATGTGTGATGATGACAAACTGTAAAAGCAGAATTTTGTTGGGATAGGAAGAGAAAAAAAATCCAACTTGTAACGGTATATCTTATATGTAGATTCTGGCTTTTGCGAGGCCTCTCATGACAAAAGCATGCTTCTTGGCACAAGTAGAAGAAATAGGAGAGGTTTCTAGATGTTGCCGCCAATTCTTACCCTTAAGGGGAGATCACTCCAACTGACCACCACAAAGGTCAGCAGACAACTTTTAGCTCCCTTTAACTAAAATGTACTATCTGGGAGGGCTGGATTTGTGAGGCAGCAGTAGTTCACCAAAGGTGGGTAACATTGGGTAACATTGAAAGAAGAAACCATTATGCATGACTACGATGAATATTCCCAGAAATTCATATTATTAGATCAATTTCTTGTAAAGATTTGGCTGCATGGTGAAAAGTTCAATGAAAAGCCAAAAAATGGGCAAAAAGTAAAATAGACTATAACAGGGAATAGTGTAAAAAAGCACAACATATGTCAATTAAATTACAAAACAAAAAGCCCAAATTTGAGAAAAAAGAAGCTGAGGGTGATTTAAACAGATTGATCAATAAATACAAAATGAGCCAAACCAATCATTACAAGTAGCTGTTTAACATAACAAATGTCACAGCAAAGCAGAGAAAATCAATTTCAGACCATAGATTAAACATGGAGTTGAACTTAGAAATGATCACATCACCAGATCTGAATCACAGATTTCATCAACTGTCTATCAGATGTCCTACTAAAAATGTCAATGATAAAATATCCAGAGCTAAATTCATATTTGTCCTTTCGGATGCTAGTACCGACTCAGCAGTTCTAAACCACAAATACATTCTTGTTAGATCTGTAGACCCCGACAATAAAAATCAATAAAAAAGACATTATGAAATATCCACTATATTTTACATGCATGTCACAGATCCATACTGCATTCATTTAAATACTGCAGTTTGATAAAAATAAACATTTGAACAGCACTGTCTTCCACTATTCTTTAAACCTCTGAAAATATGGACAACTGGGTGTCGTAAACAAAAAAATAAACTGGTTAATCTACCTGTCCCTGGACAACTTGATTTTGACAACATTGCTGTACCCTGCATATAAAGCTTTGGATCTAGTATTATGCAGAGTTACTATCAAACTTTATGTCCCGCATGGTGTTTTTTGCACAAAAGTAAAAATCTGCAAATTGATTGATCAATCAAATGGTCAACAAAACATGACCTCATAAAGGCATCCATAAGATCTACTTTATGCCAAAGATCTGAGCTCTTTTTTCAGTGCTGGTCACAATTAGGGGTGGTTGTGGAAATGTATTTTTATTTCTTATTTTAACATTTTCGAGCAAGTGTTGCAAATGCATGACAAGAACCTATTAAAGAAACACACAGAGCTTGGAAATCATGAAAAATTTTGTCAGTAATTAATTATTAGACATGATTTATTAATTTTCACACCAAAATGGTGCCCATCTTCGCTAGCCAAGGTTCCGATGTCATAACCCTATCTACACCTTGGTATATAGAGTAAATATTTCTGTGTTTTGGATCAGTGAATTTCATTGGATGCGGTGGCAAGCCAACAAATCAATCAAAATTAAATTGTTCAAATTTGAACACTTTCTACACGATTAAGACAAGGGGAGCACTCAACTTAAATGGACTGATAAACAATTTTCCACTGCCAGTCCGTGTTTGCACAAATACGTTTCACTCAAATAGATCTGTAATGGCTTCCTTCTGGCATGAAGTTACACTTTCAATGTAAAACTTACAAAGTATTCTTTTTAGGTCAATTGCCTCCACAATATTCTGCCAATGTACAATGTACCACGCTATGGGTTAGTTGGCATTACATACTAAGGGAGACAACTTATGACATCCAATAGATGTTTCTTCGACAAAGCACCAATATATCTGTTCAATCCATGTAGATAGGGTTATCATATCAGAACCATGGCTACCAAAGATGAATGACGCCCAGAAAGTGGAAAAGATTAAAATGCAGGTTGCAGGTGCTTATGGAGGACATTTTACCGTGTCTATTTAGAAAGCTTTAAACTACACACTTTCAGTAAATATAGCAAGGAACGTGTACAGAAAACATTATATGGACATACTTAAGTGGTGTTTTGCTTGGAACAAATAGTGTTATGGCCTGTCCTGAGCGTTCCTCACCAATTTCCTTCAGCAAACAAGTGTCTTTCACCACTTTAGGACAAAGTTAATGATAGATTATAACTAAAGTTTCAGTTTTCTGAAAACATAATTTTCAGGATGCATGTCATTTATTTACTGACATAAATGTCTCCCTTGTCACAGTGTCAGAAGCATTTTGACAAATTATTTTTGAATATCACAAAACAAAATTTCAAACAGCATCATAGTTTCCATAACACGATTTCATTTTGGTCAACAAATGTTCTTAAGCTACCTTACTTTACTGGATATGTTTCACTACACATGTGCAAAGCTGTTAACAAAATGCTTTGTCACATTCTTGTTAAGTGTCATGATGAGTTCCTGCATGTTACATTTTATAGAATCAAACAATATCTACAATGAATTATCTGTTGCATGACTTAACAAAACATCCAGTGAGTATTCTATTATATGTCACATTAAGTGTTTCTGTATCATAGAAACATCTTTCTTTTTTGGAATCATTAAGACCACTTGAGCAAAACTTAAATAATACTTCACGTGTTCCAAGTATTACCATTTTTTTTTTTTTTACATTTAACTTTGTTCCTAATCTGCTAAAGGTAGGTCAGATAATTTTATTTCATAAAATGCATCTCATTACATCATATATGACTATTTTGTCTTGTCTTTTAAATCACTATATATCTACCTCATAAAAGCATTTGTGGTACAGTAATAGTTGGGACTGCAACACAATTTTATATTTTAAATATTACATAATATCAATAAGTTTTTTTTATAAAGTGTATGTTCATTTCTTTAAAGCATAGTATCCTTCAGACCAGAGAAACAGCATATATAGTTTAAAAGTACAAAAAAAAATTGAAAAATGGGTCACATCATCCCAAATGTTACTAGGGGTAGGTACTTTATTTAAAAGTAATACTGCAATAAAGTAAAAAAAAACAGTACTGGTGTTATAAAACATTTTTTTGTTTTAGAGTGATGTAATATCTGGATCAAATTTTAAACAAAAAAAGTATTTATATTTTGTAGTCAAATTCTCCTTTTTGGAACTAGCACAGAAGAACCCATCTCAATTTAAACTGAATTGTTTTATATGGTAAATGCCTCAAGATCATGCTGTTGAGTTTTGCAAGATAAACTTTCTCTCCATCATTTGAACAATCTGTATACTTGGGCATATGGCCATGACAGAAGGCTCCAACTTCACTCATTCTGCTCAGAAAAACGAGATGATACAACATTTTGTTCATACATTAGGCTTTTACAACAGATACAACAGGTGAAAGTTTTAATACAAAGACATTTGTTCCAGAGTGGATAAGGTGCAATTCAATATATGTTCATTAGTAAACACACCAAGTTCTTCGGCGAGATGTTGCGTTTGGGTCTATTGGCCAAAGCTAGTTCAGGAATAACTCTCTTAGGTACATCACTGCATGACGGCATGGATTTTTTCCCAACCATCTTTCACTCCTGAAAGGAAAAAAATATTTTATTGTTCCTCTTGAGGTTACAATAAATGTAAATAAATGGCCCAATTTGCTCGTGTAACGAGCAGAGAATTTAATTTTTTCTCCAAACAACTTAATCCTGAACCGACACTTTGACAGCAGGTGGCATATCAATTAACCATAAAAACTGATATTTCAATGATCACCTGCCCATTTCAATCACACCTACATTTATGACATCAAGTGGCCAAATAAGATGTCGCCTAACCAAGTAGGATAGGATATACATGTTCTACAATAACATATACAGCACAGCTCACATGTATTTTCAGAACTCAACCCAATGCAGTGGTGGTGGAAAGAGAAGAGGATAAGGAAAAAAATAATTCACCATCTGTACACATTCCGATGGAGCTGCTGCAGTGCCTCATGGAAAATTGCTCTGCACACAACTCTTTCTCACCAAGTTATTCAAGATGACCACCACAGAGTGGGCATGGTCTCTATTAAATGGGCATGGCTTCCTGTGTATGACCCCTGCCAGTATGATCTTTAAAGGGAGAAAGAGAGAGAGATGCCAATTTATATACATTGTTATCAGATGATTATACAAATTTCCTAGTTCTACATGACAGATATAATGCCAAATCAAATTTTAGATAATATTAGTCACAATTTCTTGAAAACTGTACTAATACTACTGCCTTTTTTAATATATATAAGGCTGATTAACACCTGTAGAAAGCAGTTGATACTTTTACTTTATTCAAAGAAATCTTAACAAACTTGCACACAGACATGATCATACCTTGTTGATCTTTTCTTGAATAGTTAAAAGTTATGTTACTGTTTAAATGTGAATAGTAATCCTCTGAGGTATGTACATTGAAATTTCCAACGACAGCCACTTCTGTTTTTAAAAAAAAACACTGAATTTACACTTCAATGAGAACTACTTCTTTAGTCCTTAAAATTAATGACCAAGTCCTGAAGCTGAATATACATGTACACAGTTAGGAACTTAAAATTCTGAATGCATTTATACTGTATGGGACTGATCAGCTAATTTAAGGTTCTTTCTGACTGGAGCATGTTTTTTAATTCTTGCATACATCACAAGATAAAACTGTTTCATATGAAATAACCCTTTAGAAACCTGAATGGTCTCTCCTTAATAAAGAATTAGCTTGAGCAAATGCTCTACAGAAAAAAAGATAATGACCATTGAAGACACTACAGTTATAAATTAGCATCAGGAGATATGTCAATTTCAGCGTGGAAAAGTCATGTTTTTAACATGAAGCCAGCTGACCTGGTGCATTGTAGTTTAAAGTATAAATTATGGTTCTGTTATTAACAGCGGCAGTTTGGTAATTGCTTCAAATTAATCTGACCTCAGTATATTGTTGAAATGAATAGCAAAGTGGAACATTGTCAAATCACAAATGTACCACAAATTTAAGGCATTCTGTATAGTTGTATCCACGTGTCCTATTATTTGATCGGTCTTGTAAGGAAAATATAAAAACAAAATTTGTATCATCATAGAAAAAAAACAAACTAATCAGTCAAATGTAAATGACCAATCAATAGCCTAATCATAATATTGATCTAAGATGTTTATTTCGGTGCAGTTTACTGTTTGTGGCTACCTGAACATTTGATTATTGAGACAAAAATTCTTTTTACAAAAATAAAAATAAAACATGCAAACCAAATTTCTTTCAATAGCATTTAGATGATTTCTGTATCTGGTATACTAAAATGGATTCAGTGGAGGACATGGGATTGATTCCTCAACTCCCTCTCTCATTTGATAAAGTGATAGGTGTCAAATTTATGTGTCAGATTTGCACAAGTTCCGATAGTTACCCCATACATGAGCACTGCCAGATCAGGTCAAGTGGGGGGAGGGGGCACAAGTTCAAACGGGCCTCAAAGAAAAAGTCTATATCTCTATTTACTCACAGTATGCACAGTACATAATACAAATGTGGAGGGAAAAAAATGATAGTAAAATTAAGGTTTGTGTACATTTTGGTTTGGGTAGGGTAGCCNGGGGGGGTCTGAAAAGTTCTCAGTTAATATTTTGTACTGTTTCTTCTGACATCACAGGATTATAGAAGTGTGATTTAAACTTGAGATTTGAATTATAAAAAGGAACCATACTATTCATTTTCTTATTTATTTTGCGATGAATGTAACAACAAAAAAGTATCCCAGTCGGAAAAAACAATCTAGCCCCATAAATTAAATGGCCAGTCCTTTCCAGTAGTTAAAACTAAACAAGTATGCATACTCAAAATCATGACTGAACAAATATGCATACTCAAACTCATGACTCAACAAGTATGCATACTCAAACTCATGATCAGGCCATTACATGATTTGTAAATTCAGAATTTGCTCATTGTTTTATTATATTCTTTTAACAAAAGTGGCTGCCAACTGGACTTCAATTGACTAAACCTTAAGGTGCATCAGTTGGTTCCGATTTCTTTGAATAAAAATAGAAGTGTAAACATATTGCAAAATAAGTCTATCAACCTTCTCTAAATGTATAGAATAAGCAAGACATTTTTCTTTCATTTCTTTATTATATGAAAAGTAAGATCACTTGATTCTTGAAATGGTATCTGATTGTAAATCATGCACGTTTCGGTCTTTCCATGGATGGTCATCATCCAATGACTGGTCAAATTTCAATATGTAAAACTTCCATTGTTACTGACTGCACCATAACTTGAGATACATGTATTAAGTGCAACTTGCCAAGTCATTTGTGTTAGAAACACACCTTTCCAAAGCTAAATTTGACATCTTGTGAAAATATTTTATAGGTGTTTACAATGGAAACTGCCTTGATTTCTGTTGTACATTCACTGGAACCAGATCTTTTTTAGGGAGATACATGTACCATGTTTCTAAAAGGGGGTGGGGCATGCTTGAAAACTACTGTCTTATTTTGACTTGTATAAAAAAAGAACATTATGCCATTCCTTGCTTTATTCCAAACAAACTTATCTTGTAATGAATGAAATTAAAAAATAACACAGCTGGAAATAATAATTTAGCTCCATAAAATTAAATGGCCAGTCCCATATGGTATCAGTGCATTCACAAATGAACTAGTTGGTAGTTGTGTGTGTGTGTGTGTATATGTATATATATATCGTAACTGGGCTAATACTAAGGACTAAATACATGGTTTGCATTTAAGTGTAAATTTAGTGTTTTCTTTTTTGTTGTTGGAGTTTTTAAACAGAAGCTGATGCTATCTGGAATTTAACTGTCCACAGCTCAAAGGATTACTTTTCATATTTGAACAGTAGGATAAATTTACACTGTTCAAGAGAAGCTCAACAAGGTAGTCTTCTGTTGAGTAAGCATGCAAGATTTAAAAATGTAATAAAAATATACAAGACTTTTTAAATTAATTTATATTGTCTATATTTGTGATTAAAAAAATATCACTGACTGATGAAATTGTATCTAAATGTGAATTACTCATGACACATTGGTCTTTCCATAGGTGGTCTTCATTAATTGGCTGTTCAAATGTCAATCAATAATGCTCCACAACAAAGATGCCACTGTTGCCAAGGTGCTGTAGTGATTTGATTCCTGTCATGAAGCATCAGCATGGATTGAATAGTGGAGAAATTGCATTGTGTGGAGTTCCAAAAATACACATGAGCTGTACTATACAACTTTGGGCATTTTGCTTCCAATTTTCACAATACATGTATAATTATGAATCTTACTTTGATCATTGGAGAATTTATCAAAATGAAAAATACAGACTTTAAAGGCTGTTCCCATTAAAACAAATATAGGTTTTTAATTGCTGATTGCTTTATCTACTCAGCCACTGTATAACACAAAAGCTCATTATCTACATGCCTCATGTACTAAGGAGGATAAGGAGAGTGCTACAGTAAATACCAGTCCACGAGAACAGTACATTAGGACTGTTTATGTACATGCAATATATGCATTTTTCACTTCATTGTAACAAGTTTTCAAACTTATCAAATTATTACATTGATGCAAAAAAAGATATTCTTCACAGTATTTAAAGTGAATATTGTTTTCTTTTAATCCATGTCTGCATTTCAAAAATCCAATTCATTATCAATCATTAAGAAGAATGGGGAATCTGGTTTTCATATATATACCCCTGTCTATGTTTCAATGCTAATCATATTTGGACATTGGATGTTAAATGTTCTACAGTAAGACTGATAATCCAAAGATGAGCAACTTTTTAAAAAATCTACTTGTCCAGGACAAGTGCTTTAATAAATTCACTTGTCTCACTTACATTTTCACTTGTCCCAAAATTCACACCAATTGTCAAGATCAGAGGAGACTATGCATTTTAATCCATAGAATGAACAAACAAAAAAATGTGCAACATATTTATTTCTTAACCCAATTAATTTATCAAAAACACAGGTTAATAATATTAGCATGAATTGAAAGTTAGTGGAATTCAGGCTTTCGATAACTTCTTTAAATTTATCGACTGATAGAACAAATTCTCTTGCCCTGAATCTGTTTGCACAAAGTTCAACACAGTTCTTGACCAGAAGTACACAATACATTTCCATATCAAACAATGGTTTTCCACAATGTACTATGCTGCGCCAGTTTGGAATATTGCTTGCAATAACTGCAAAACATATTTCCTTCAGAGTCAATGAAAACAGGCCAGTTATAACTATCAACCCAATGTGACGGATAATTTCTCAGTCTCCTAGTAGTGTCATATTTGATATATTTTGTTGCCAATGAGTCAGGCTTAAGTGTCTTTGGAGAAATTGCTACCTCATACTCAGCAGCAGTCTTGTTTTATCCATCCACTTTTATATGAAATTCTCTTCTGATTCTTCCTCAACTTCTTGCTAAACTAATTTAGTAAACTCATTTTATCTCATACATGGGTGTGAAAGATGGGAAAAAACACAATACTTAAAAGTTGGCTGGGAATCAACGGTGAATCTAAAATGGAGTAAATCTGACACTATTTTTTGCATGAAAATTATAACAGAACAATTAAAAATTCTGATTCTTTAATATGATGCATATGTCCATTGAACCATTAATTCATAAATTTCTCATTGTAAATTTTGAAAAAGAAATGTGCTTCCTTTATATCAACAGTTTTTCCATTATTATTATTATTCTGTAAATGTGAAAATTCAGGGGCTAAAGTTAATATTCAAAGTGAAATGTTTGATACATCATAAGCCAGTATTTGCTTCAAAATATATATCAATGACCACTGATATGTGAGATGCAGAATATAAATATATACATCTATAATCAAGCATTCAGTATGACCAGAAGGCACAAATGGTCATACATGGGCAGATAAATTATGTCATTAAAATAAGCACTTTCTCAACCTTTTTTCAAAACAGGAAATAAAACAAACCCACTTGTCCCAGATGCGCATCCTGAAAAAACTTGACATGCTTGACTTTGAAAATGAATAGTCTGGGATGTTAGGTAATAGGATTGGCTCAACCTGTTATCACTCTTAAAAATTCCTATTAAAATCAAAATCCTTCTATCATAAATCAAATTTAAACTATTGATTGATTACACCAAAGAGAACTATCTCTATTCTCGCTTTGTAAGAGATTTTCCTTGGATTTCAAAAATGGAAGATATCACTCATGTATATAGGTGCCTATGTATTGCAAGATTCTCAAATAAGTGGATCCCACTTGCTGTATTGGGTTTGTCATAAGTGGTCCACACCATTTGTTACTATTAACTACCATTCTTTAAGATACATACTGCTAAATCAGAACTTAATTTGGAATCTACATATGGCTTGAGAATGTCTCAATGTTTAAATTATATTCAATGTGGATTTCACATGTATTGGCAGGCTGTATTATTTTCAAGTTGCAGTTGCTTGTTTTACGAGACAAATAAAAATGGCAACTGCTTACTTAAATATGCACTGTATCATAACAAAGTGAACATTAACTACTAAATGCTTTAAAACACTGATGTGTTAGGCATGGTATATCAACTTATTCAATAATGAGATAATACTTTATGGGATATAGTCATAAATTGGATATAACCAAACCTGGATTTTTGGATTTTTTTTTCAATTTCGTCCTGTAAAACCTGGGAAGGGAATTCAAAAACTGCATAAAAATATTCTAAAATCAGTTTAACCTCCCAAATCCAAGGTGGATGCTCAAACCACTTAGGCCACCAGATTGTTGACAACAAAATAAATGAAAAGAGTTGAAAAAATTGAACATTTTATCTTACAAATGTTACTGCATTACATTAATTTTAATTTTGAATTGCTTTATTGTGGGTATTCATTTTAAATGTCTCTATATCTACATTCACTATGAAACAGACTAAAGGTTTTCTCCACCAAAGAAGTGCTAAAGTAGAGAACACATAAAACAATGGAGAAATTTCAAATAAAAACTGCCATTAAAAATCATTTAGGCACTTGAATCTTACACTAGGAAAAGTCTGGAATGTCTGCTTCTAAAATGACTAAATGCACTGATAGTACAAGCCAATTTTCACCGGTGTATTGACGGGTGGGATTTTAAACAGTGAGAATTTTTTTACTTTGTTTTAACTGGGAATAGATGAGAATGTTATTACGAGTTTCCCGCTTTACGCTGACAGAATCGAAAGGCTGTGCACAGTGATGGAAAATCACTGCAGAATTGATTTTTCAGTGTTTAACTGTTATGCAAATTGGTATCACTCTAAAGTGCTGGAATGATCTGGCACAGGAGTCTGCAGTTTTATCAATAAAGTAAGACGAAATTTCTGA
>QKMX01351636.1:34484-46455 GCA_003401595.1 Venustaconcha ellipsiformis
CCGCATCCGAGGCGGATGCTCTAACCACTAGGCCACCAGTGCGGTTCAATGTCATTGAAAGAGGGAAAGTTAAGTTAGAGATAAGTAGTCCAAGATTAGATGAACTTGTTGCATATTTTAGCTCATGAGGTTAAGGCAGTCACCACTAGCATTGCATTAGATTGCAACAGTTTCCTAATCAATATTTTATAAGCCATGGGATAGATGTCTTAGTAAACGTTTGATAGTTTTTGCCTGAGAGCTTTCATGCAAGAAAGGTTGAGTTAAACCTGGTGAAATCTATAGCATTGGCACAACATGCTACCTTTCCAGGTCATTTGACAACTTCTTTGTGATGCTACACCACTACTTTCACTGGATTTATGAGGGCAAATGTTTCCCTATAGCTGTGTCGATGAATACGGAATCACTAAACCATTCAGGTTATATGAGAGAGTTAGGAGCTGCTTCAGATACCTTTGGGGACAGAAGATTGACATTCTCCAGGGTAAAGGGATGTAACTTCCTCCACCTCTTAATTATTCCCTGAAGATATTATTAGGTAACATATTTGACAAAGAAACGAATTGTTTAGTAAAATGTGTTTCTATAATGATACTCACCTGACCATGATATAGATACTCCCCTTCCCATAGTCACATTCCACTGACAGAGTTTGCATTCCACTCAAGTAGTAACTTACACTGAGATGGGATTCAGCACCAATCCCAATATCTAAGAGAGATCACTGCCTGTCTTCCACCTATGTGGGCAGTCGATTTTAGCTTTTATATCTAAATGTTTAACTTGGGAGGTAATGGTAATACTGCTGCGATATTATGATCAGTTATTAAGTATTACTCCAAAAACATAACATACTAAAAACATTGGTTTTTCAACATTAGCAGTTATTGCTATATTTTTGCAAATTGGACAATTTTTATTTTTAAGAAAAAAACATAACCTTTTTTGGTGTTCTGTTTTATGCAGCATGTTTGACAGCCTGCACTGTATTTGATCTGAATGCTATAATTTCATTTTAGGCTCCAAAGCCTCACAATTACCAGGAGGAAATGAAATCCAGAATGAGCAGTGATACTTTGACCTCGTCCAATCCAAGGTAAGCAGTTTTTTTGTGTGCAGTTGGTTTGCAGGCTGGGCAGAGAATCTGTCCATGTACTGTTGATTTGCTATTTTTCTTGGAGTGTTCTTCTTTGCCAGTTATGCTGGCCATGATGTATAGCCTATAATGCACTGAAAAATGGTGTTAAACCCCAAAACAACAACTTTTATTCATGGAGCAGTGATTTTCATGGATTTTGTGGTAGCTACAAACTATTAACATAATATCCCAAAGAACAGTTCTCTGAGAAAATATTAGAACCCCTTTCCTAATTCATGAATTTAAGTTTAGATGACAGTATATTCTTTTGTACAACTACAAAAACTTATACCCATGAAAATAGTATATTGGCAGTATATTACAGATACAACATTTCAAGACATGCAGAAAACATGGATAGTATATTACATTAACAACATGGCAAGATTTGCAACCAGCATAGAAGTATATTACAGTGATGATATGGCAAAATATGCAGCCAACTTGGACAGTATATTACAGTGATTAGATGGCAAGGTATGCACCAGCATGGAAAGTATATTACAGTGATGACATGGCAAGATTTGTATCCAGCATGGAAAGTATATTACACTGATGATGTGGCAAAATATGCAGCCAGCATGACAAGTATATTACATTGATGATATGGCAAGATATGCAGCCAACCTGGATGGTATATTAGAGTGATGTACAGTATATTATAGTGACAGCATAAAAGAATATGCAGCCAACCTGGATAGTATATTGCAGTGAGAACATGGCAAGATTTGCAGCCAGCATGTGATCATTAGTGTTCAGAGTTTTCCTGCTCTTAAGAAACCATGTTTGATGCTGATTGACTTGTAATAACCTTATTTACTATGAATGTCTGTTTGGTACATGCAGTTACAACAAATTTTGATGTAGGCTTATTGTCATTACATTACTGCTGATTTGTAAATTATGATTGTCTCCAGAGAGATCAACCTTTTGTTCTGATGGTCATGGACCTGATGAGCTTATGTGATGGCCTGTTGTCCATCATCAGTTCATCCATTAGCACAAGCCATTGCTACTCCACCATAATCACTTAAGGATTGCCATGAAACTGCACACACAGTCATTTCATGGTCTATTTGTCCCAAATAAAAGTAGTGATGTTCAGACATCCAATATGGCCACCACACTGGCAATCTTATTTTCACCTCAAGACATCTGATGATGTCAGGTTATAAATGGAATGGTGCCACTCAGACCTTAATTATGGCTAATCATAACGGTCATCTTGAAAATCTTGTTCATGCTACTCCTGATGAATGGAATCATATTGACATGGGGTTTTCACTGCAAGACTTCTTATAATGCCTAGTTGGGCTAAATGAAAATGGTGTTGTTGGGTCAGGGGCCATTTTGACAGTCTTTTTACATCTTTATTCCTGCTGATCAAATGGTTGTATTAACAGGTAGTTTTCACTAAAAGAAGACATTTCATGATGCCGAGTTGGTCATTAATGATAATGATGCTGGTCTTATGTGCATTATTGCTACTATGGCAGCCATTCTGAATCCATTCAGCAGCCATTATTATTAATTCTCTTCATGAATGCAGACATATCAGCTTGAGGTTTTCCCCCAAGACTTCCTATGTTGTCTAGTCAGTGAAAAATGGTTCTGCTCAAACAGCCAATGTGGCTCTCATTGCAGCTTCTTGAAAATCTTATCACTGTTTCACCAACAGAAAATTAAATAATCTACTTGGTTTACAAGCTCTATTACTCTTTCTCTCTCTCACACACACACACACAGCTTCAATAGGTCAGTTGGTGGAGTGTTGAACAAGAGTTATGGATTTGAAACCTGCCCAAGACATCCCAGATCAGCTTCATCTGTCTTTAGAAAGGACACTCTGCTCTTTTCCACTGGAGATATAGCATATATTATCATTAACATGCTATTCAAACCAACAGAAACAATTCTGTCTCACCTTATATGCATCTTTTCAGAAAATGGTCTTTTTTCCCTTGTTAGAGAACTTATTTTAAATTAAGTGAAAAGGAGCATTTAGTTTTCTCACTTGCTATATATATGTGCATACATATATTGATGTAATTTTAATAGACATCTTAAGAACTGTATATAAATATAAGACATTTTATAAAGGTTAAAAGAAAATGGACTTGCTATAGATTTTGGCCTTCTTTCAGCCTGTAAGGTGTCAACCTATTTCAAGGAACTGTAGTTAACTTGGATGTTTCACTGAAACTCTTGCCATTGATAAATCCTCAAAACAAATCTGTACTTAGATTTATTAATTTGAATGATGCATATGACAGGTATAGTGAATAGTGTCCATTCAGCTGCATATATCCAGATGTGCAATAACTTGATGATATGACCAATCTAGGTCTCCATTATTATTAGTAATGAAAAGAATGAACAGCTCTGTTGATGGTTTTGTGAGCATTATGCACAGAAAGACAGTTCTCATTTTATACCTGTTGTATTTGCAGGGATTGGAGTGGAGGTGTGTTTAGTCCTCCCATTGTACTTCCTCATGAACAGAGAGATCAGACTCTGTCCAATTCCCTAGATGACATCTCTATGAGCAGCTTGTCTCCCAGAAAACCACTAACAGGTATGTTTTTTGACAGCTGCAGTTTTTGCTTGTTGTTTAAAATTATATTGGTAGTATTCAAAAGAGAGATATCACTTTTATGGCAGCATCTTTATTGTTGTTTTCAGCAGGTACAAAATGTTTAAAGTTTTTAAAAACTTTCTATAACTTAGTGTAGCATCTACTGGGCTTTTTCTACCATTTTTAAAACATGTCCTGCTGTCTACAGAATTGGGAATTATATGTATAAAATGGTAAGAATGAGATTGAAAAAGGTAAATTGAGTCCTGCTGAATATACCTTTCCCATACTTCACAGGTAGAGTGAGATTAATAAAAAAAGCCTGATGATTTCAAGATTAAAAGTTATGGTCAAGATCACTTGATAAAAAGAAATGCATACTTGCAATAGATTCTTTCTATAATTTATCATAATATCACATTAACACATCATGATATCTGTACAGTGTGCGTTAGTACCTTTTTTCTAGGGACTATTATATACCCACATATAAGGTATTAATGAAGAAAGAAAACTTGCAATGGCAAAAGTTTCTAATTATATCAAGTAATGTAAATTTTCTTTGCATTTTTCAAAGCTGCAGTTGAAAACATAAATTTTGAGATCTAGTTTTTCAGTAAAAGAATTGCTGTTCTTGGATCTGCTGTTGGCTCCAGGTTTTGGACTTGTAAGATTTAAGTCAGTTTCATGAAAGTGTCACACAGATTAAGCTTTAAAAAAAAAACGTAAAAAATCAATAAGAGTAAGTATGACATTAATTAAAAGTAGTGACAAGGAGTCTGAAATCTTAGAGAGTAGAAGGAAATAAGTAATATTTACCCCACCCATCCTCACCCATGTAATGATGATGTAGCCAATAATTTACAACTCCCTCCAGGATGTACCATCCAGTAAATGAGAATCATTCACAGCCTGACTTGCCTAGGGTTGCTCAAAAGAATTGAAATATTGTTTTTCATCCACTCTATCTCAGATGATAACTCCGTAGATAATGAAACCATTAGAAAATCAGATTAAAGATTTTTACACTTCAGAAGAGCTGAAATAGTTGATAATAAAAAGGTCTTCATCCTTTGCATACCATGCTGACACAATGGTTATTAGCATTACTACATTTCCAGTCATTATATTGCTTGCCCTGTTCCTGGTGCTATCTTCTGGTCTAATGTGTTTCAGTACTTTTATACCCCTTGTTTGTTCTAGAGTTTGGGTAAGCATGACTCCCTCCCTCACATATGTTTAGTCATTCTTTGATTTTTCTTTTACCTTTCAGTATGCAACAAACAGTTACAAATGTTGCCACAAGAATGATAAGAAGGTATTCTGGGACACTGTCCTTTCCTGCTTTTCAGGTGATATGTTCGCTCACATGGACATCTTTTCTGTTCATTTTGGACAGATAGGGCATGGTATCTGTCTGAGAGCTGCTGCTCTTATAGAGGCAGGAAGAAGGGAGCTGACTGATGCTCTTCTCTTGTACGTCTTTTCCAATAGTAGCACTTCCCCGATCAAAGAAGTCGCCAGCAAATACAAATTGTACCTTTATTCTGCAAGGAAAGAGCAGTCATAATCATCTTGTTCATCAGAGGATCCAGATCATCAGACCAGTAGAGTTCTTTGGATAGGAGGTCTTCATTGCCAAACCTGGTGACTGGCCAGTGAATGGGCACTGGGCAGGGTGACAGGTACAGTCACTAATCAGTTGTTGCTGGACATCAGGCATAAGTCACTTGGTCCAGGCAGCTGTCACTGGGCAGGCCAACAAATGCCAGTCAATGGGCATTTGTAACCCCAGTCATTGCTCAACAGATTTGGACATTGGACTCTAATTGTCAGTCATTTAGAACTGGTCACTGGGTATAGTACTGGGCACCCAGCAGAATCTTCCAGTCACTGAGCATCAGTCTTGGTACTTGCCCATCTAAATGTACCTCCCTCCAGGGGCTGTATATTCACCACTAGGCTTGGCTGAAAACTGCAGCTCCAGAATATATGGTTTGTCTGCCTGATCTTAGTTTTAGTATTCTGTGATTATTGATAAATGCAGTACATTGATCTGATCTGCCCCACTCTGAGAGCAGTTGCAGATTTTCTGCTCTTATTTTTGAAGAGAAAGACTGCTTAGAATCCATCATTAAGGGCTGCAGAACATCCTTCTCCAATACCCTAAGTTCTCAATGGGCCCCACTGTAGGATCAGACTTTTTCAGAACTGATCAAGTACTTTGAACTTTTGAAACCAGTCTTTGGTTTTTAAGAGTGTTCTTTTGTTCTTACCAAAACTACCTTATGAACCTCAGAAAGAGGTTTCTTTCAAGAACTTTACTTTAAAGATGGTCTTCTTTCTTTCTTAAGAGTTGGTTAGGAGAAGTGCAATTAACACCTTATTGGTGGATGCAGTTTGCCTAAAGATTCAGTGGCATTTATGATTAAGTCGTCCTCTTTTAGCAGCCTGGCTTCTGTCCAAGGATTTGTGCTACTACTGATCGAGTCCAGTTAGAACTCTATGTTTCTTTATGACTGAATCAAATGAAACAATAAATTGCTGAAAATGTTTTTCTCAGGTACCTCTGCTTTTTTGGCAGCCACCATCTTGAGGGTTATTGTGAAGAACTTATCAGTCTCTCCCCAAGTGAGCTGTTTACTTTACGAGAATCGGAACCCATGAGGTTAGGATTATTGCTGGACCTTGGGCCATTCTTAGTCATTCTATTTTCATTATGTCATGACCATGAAAATTCTATTATGGTGGTCTCAGTCCATCTTCTCTTTACTGTACCTTTGATCATTGTCACATAAAAGTGATGGCATATATGCATTAGACCTTACTGTGTCATTCAAACAAGTTGTAGAATCAGCCATCCTCTAGTCTGAAGTAGAGAGCCTACAGGCAGTACATGGTACATTTACTTTGACAGCTGTTCATGAGGTCATCAGTCTCCCTTCAGACTGTAAAAGTAAGCAGTGAATGGCTTTCATTTTATACAAAAGATACTGATCATCACATAAGGTTGCCATTATAAAAAATATAATTAGACCCAACTTGACAGGGAGCAGTCTGATTTGAAGAGCTTTCAGATTTATATAAATGATGTCGGATTGTCATCAGATATGACTGCAGTTGTTTAAAACAGAAAAATCTTTAAAAAACTTTTCTAAAAATCTGTTTATGAGAATTTGATTAAATTTCATGAAAATTACCATCACTACACTATGTTTCTTATATATATTTCTTTGTTTATAAATTTTTAGTGAAATACAGTGTATTAGTTAGAAGTTTAGCTACACCTAGACTATCTTATGTTAAGCACTCTCTCTCGTACAATAGATAACAAAATCAGGATATGTCATAGCATTTTCTGGAAGAGCCACATGAACTTAAAATTCCAATCATTTTGTTCAGATGGAACATTTGAAAAAATGATTGAAATTTTTATTTCATGTGGCTCTTCCAGAACATGTCTGATAGTACCTGTTTATTTGTTATCCTAGAAGAATATCAAGAAGCTGATTGTAATAAACATTATTTTCAGTTTAGGTTTTAATTCTGTTTTCTGTTAAAGACACAATGCTGACATGACATTCAAAATGTCATATATGCTAAATGATCTGAATAATACTGAATCTAGAAAGATCTTTGTCCAAAATATTGTTGGGAACCATTAAAACCATGTAGCATCAACATTTCATCAGATTATGAGTCATGCAATTACTCCCACAAACTAAGAAACCATGAATGAATGAATCCAATGTTTAACACAAGATTTGAGTACATCACTGATGTAAACATGAAAAGTCAGCAGTACACTATATCAAATTTTCATCAGCCCAAGTTTGTGCTTCAAAGTATTCCAGCACCCCAGATGATCACAATTTTCACCTGAGTCTAATTTTTATTTAATGCATGCTTTACTTCTAAGATCTGCTTAAAAATCATGGACTTGCCTCTCTTCATACCCTCTCTGATTACATTGTGCACCACTTACAAATGTTATTAGTTACTAATAGAATTTGCCCCCCCCCCCCAAAAAAAAAACCTGGACTGAAAAAAGGAGTGGCACCTCTTATTTCAAAACTGAACATTTGAACTCATTTAAACCTAACATCTTGATTATTTTGAAGAACAATTTATGTCAAATAGCATTTTTAACAGATCGTTTCCATCCTTCCAGACTTTACTTAGACTGGAAGAATGGTGAAATTTATGATAAACAGTGGCATTAGGGCTTTCAATACAAGCAACATTCTTCGCTGGTTAGATCTCCAGGAACAAATATAAAATATATGAATGTTTTTTTAGGACCTAAAATTGGATGCAATAACAGTCAATTGACCTAGTACTCATGCCTATATGACTTGAAAATTTGTACAAGTTATTTCAACCCACCATCCAGTATGACCAGGCTGTCATTACTAAAAGTATAGAAGCATTGAAACATCATTATCTAACAAAAATGCCCAACATCATTTTACCCAACTTTGACAGAAAGGATCTTTGCATAAAGACCTTCCAGTATTGGACCCATGATGACAATGGACCATCATATTGTGACGAACTTTTAAAACAATCTAGAAAATTTGAAGTAGTTGTTTTAATGTGTGATCAACATTACATTGAGAAATTTCTACATTAAACATCCTACTTACCCAGATATCTTCACCAACTACTCTAGCATTTGGATATTAAGTAGATTCCAGCCAGGTGAGCAATTTTAGATCCACTTGGGTCTTTTGTTATATTGATTCTTTCGTTTTAAATGAAGTCAGATGTTAACAAAATTAACATTGAACAGTTAAAGTCTTCATAAACTTTTTGTCTTTTATAGATGCTGATAAAACAGAGGAAGATGAACTAGATCTGTTGTATGACCCCTGTCTGAATTGTTACTATGATCCTGTCACATGTAAATACTATGAATTGGCATGAGAGAGAGAGATAGTAATGATTTGACAGTTGAGATATCCTTTATATATTTCATTTGTTCACATACTGATGTACTGTGATAAAGACATCCAGTCTGTTATGATTTTTTAAAGTGTTATGCTTCCAGTAGTGTTTATTGATGGTTGAATTGTAAGCATTATTACACTGAATATAATGTTTGGAAAAAATGCAAAAACAATTTTTAAAACTGTAAAGCCTGCAGTAGTATATAGTACATATTGTACATGAATTTTAATATCAAGGCTAAAGTAAAGTTGTGATGTCTCTATGAAGCGAATTTACAAATGGAGGGATTTTAGATTGGATAAACCATGTGAAAGATTTGATGCAGTATTCTCTACTTGATTTGAGGACATAATTCAAACTTAAAGTATGTAAATCTTTTGGAATTAAGTTTGAATAATAGGACTATCGTGATTTTCTTGAGTCCTTCTCATAGACTGCTTAATTTCTATGATCAGGATGTACTCCAAGTACACACCATGTATACACACTTAAAAGTTGATTCAAACTGCATTATGTGATGGCAGATCACCACAGTCTGTGTTGTTTGCCATTGGTCTGTGCTTATAACTGAGCATATATGGTACAGGTCATGCTTGATTTATGCTATAGATGCATTCCTGAGGTTTTGGCACTAATTGAAATTGGTGTAAATTAAAAGTACTTGACATGTATGTACATGAGCTGTGCATGAGTCACAGCTCATGGTGGCAGCAATGGCTTGAAAACAAGCATAGTGGGTCAAGTCAGATGTTACTTTTTCATTTAAATGGCATTAAAATGAAAGCACATCAGTCAAATTACCAACAATTTAGCATCACCTTTATAGAATTAGGGAGTTTTGAGCTTTATCTTTAGAAAACTGGTCCAGTAATTAACTCAGCATGTTTTAAGACATTTAGATCACATTGATTTAGCTGGGATAACACTTTTCATCTGAATGATGTTCATTCAAACCTGCCTTAATAAAACAATAAGTTGTCTTCAGCAGTCATGTTTTAGACATTCTTTACTGCAGAAAAATAATTTTTATTACGCAGCATCTCATTTTAAGAAGCCTTTTCTTACTTCCCAGAGGTAACTAAATAAGATAAATTGTTTATTTCAGCCTACATTTCAGTTTAATAATATAAATAAAGTTTATGAACATTGGTCCTGCATATTGCATTCCTGTATATTGGTCATATTTTCATCAAGTAATATTTATCTCAACAATAGCTAGGTGATAAATCTTAACCATATTAAGTTCTTATTTCAATCTGGTGCCATGAAACACTAATACTTTCATAATATGCAGTCTATATACACAAGTCCTAATGTTGGATAATTTCTTGCCAGTGAGATTTAATCAAATTTACCATCAAATTGCAGAACTTTTGGTATGTAATACCTTCAACATGTGAGTGGGTTGTCTCAGATCATTGTATGTGTGCAAGACCAAAAGGATGGTCTCTTGATCAGATTTTACAGCATTAAATATAGAGCAAGTCTTTTGTGCCACATTTCTTGAATTTGATAAACTCAAAAGTCTTGAAGATGAAATGGTATGTCTTCCAATAATTTGCACACAGATTTGTAAAGATCACCTTCTTTTCCACATCTTGATGTTACAATTGCCAGTTTCATCACTTTAAATGCTTTCTTGCCTTTTTCAGACAAATTGCCTGAAATGAAGCATACAATTTTAAAACCCATTAACTCAAGATATTCATTCTACAGTATGATCATTTGTACAGCCATCCCCCCAAAATTAGTAAATGGCCAAGAAAACTCTGAAAGTGAATGTTAGTGCTAATTTGTCTTTGTGCATCCCATACATAAAATGAGTGTTACCTTGAAAAATAAATTTTATTTAACAAGTAACAGATATTTGCAAGTAATTTTTGTACAGCCTATATTAAGCAGATGACAAGACAAATTTCACTTTTCCAGTGACGAGTTTTGTCATCAGCAATGAATTTGTCGGACAACTGCATTCAAGTCATACAGCTGAGTCACATCAAGATTTGTAGACAATCAATCTGTAGCACTGTGCAGAATTGTATTTTAAATTCTTCCACATGACACTTAAATTTAACAACAAAAAATGCAATATTTAGTCTTGTAATGTTAAGATAAGTTTCTATTGATGGGGTAATAAGAGATCAGAAATTTATCATGAAAAAGGTGATAAAAATTTGGATTGTTTCATTTAAGCATACATGATTCCCAGGGAAGCATATTGTTTTTAAAAAAATAGATGCTAGGGTACTGATTATTTGAGGAGTTCATATGAAAATGTTAAAATTTTGTCTTCCCTTGGTCACAAGTATGTTTTACCAGAACAGCTACAGTATTATACTACTTTGAAACAGAGCATGTAGAAATTAAACTTGACAGTCTTTGCAAATTTTGACAGATTATGCATGCAGTTTTGTTTTAATGTGTGGCAAGTGCATGGACATATTTAAATACATGCAAGTTTTAAACCATTTTGTAGTAAAAAGATCTGAACGTGAAGAGCATTGTATAACTTGTAAATAATATATAATTTGTATATACAAGTTATGTAGTTAGTATAAGTTATGTAGATATTTTAGACCAATTTGTTTCTAGATTAATAAAACCAATAAAACCTTGACAAAAATTTATATTTGTCTTATGGTCTTTTTCTATGTCGGATGGTGATAATAGAAGGAGGCATGCTGGGAATTGTCTTGCTATTGTCGTCTGTCCTTTCATCTGTTAGAGGGTGAAATGGTAGACCCTATACTATGTATCAATATGTATTGCAATTATGATACATATCAACACACATAAAGAGCAAAGAAGCAAATTCCTAATAATTACTCATGGATACAGAATATTTAAAGTAACTTTTTAAAAGTTGTTTGAATTGGGTTTTTGATCAGTAGTAATGGTGTTGTATCAGAAATGGCACAATTAATGATGCATGAATCTATCAGTGAATTCTTTTATCCACACATATGTCCCAAATCAACTTAAGTACAAGCACACAAAACTGCTTTATGTACACTACTTATGTTTCAGATACTCAGTTATGATATTAGAAATATGACCAAATTTTCACATTTATACCATCATTTTATAACAGCTGTTGTTGTGGGTATAATGCTATTTTCCAGCACATGACAGGCTATCTATTTAGATACATGGCAGCCAGTGTAACTGGTGGAAGAAAAACCCCTGATCCTCAGGAAGCTGGTGGCAAGCTTTCTCACATACCCATATTGTCTGGGTCTGAGACTCAAACCCCCATGAACAGATGGTTGTTGTTGTTGTGGAGCTTAATGCCATTTTTCAGCACA
>QKMX01351646.1:16397-28973 GCA_003401595.1 Venustaconcha ellipsiformis
TGAAACCAGGCCGACCAGTCCTAACACTAACCTCTTAATATAACACTTTAACGGTTGTATTGGTGATTGTCGACGAGGAAAGGAGCGAATTACCCACTAGAAAGTTTTTCAGCATCATATCAAAATAATGATGTGGACACTTACTCCTTGAATGAGTGCATGGCAGTGAATATAAGCACAATTTTCCAAACTAAATTAAACATAATCGAAATTTGGATTGTAGTGGATACTTTCCATTAGCTCCCTGAATAAAGTTCGACATGTTTTAAATACAAAAGTTTAACATACTTCGAGGTAGAACAAGTCCATAGAAGTTATCTGTGAATCAAGAAATTGTTCGTATGTGGCGAAGTCCGTCACGATATTGTCGCTACCACTATGAACCTCTTCCTCCATTTTTAAAGTTGTTTACATAACAACTAACATCAACATAAATGTCCTGCGATACAAAAAGTGATCCACACTAAAATTCTTAGACAAGTATATTTAAAAGTGAAATCGATGGCCCGAATTGTTTTATTCTTTTTATAATAATTAGTTTCATCAATATTTCATAAAACATTTCTTTTTAAAATCTGAAACCCTATTTAACTAGAAGAACTGTGATAAGTAGGTATCGGAAGTGCGTATGAATTTTTGTTTCCTAGGCACCAAAGTCTCGAGCTATTATATAAATTCGAGATTTTACACAGACTTAATAATAACATCTTTTATTGATAAATCATTAATAATATATAATTTTTCAATAAATTTTAGCATTGAATACCGAAAAATGTCATTTTAGTTTTTAAAACTCTTATCTTCACGAGATCTTACTTGAGAATCACCAAGACGACGTTTGGCGGCTGCTGTGGAGTGTTACAGGTGTTCATTGTTATACAGAATATAAATATTTGCATCTTAATCAGGCAGATCACAATTAGAGAGTATATACTTTAACATATGATATTTTCCTGCATTAACTCAAAATGTAAGTTTCGATTCCTACTCGTGTATCTATTTTTCTTTTCTTCAACTTTTGGGGGTGTGATCGAATAACCACTGTTCGGGAGGGTGGGAGGTCATAAGGGAGTTAAAGTAGCGACATTTTAATAATTAGCTTTTAAATGCATTGTATTGTGATGGGTGGCCTTTGTCCTACAATGTAAGACACAGCTCATGTTTTTGTTTAAGTGCTCTCCCTGATGAGTCTTACATAGTATGACTAGGGAGGCCTCTGAGAGTTCTTATCCACTCAGTGCAAAGTGTTGTCACCAGCATAATATACTATAAGTTCGTTCTGCACATCATCGCGAAGGATATCCTAGTCTGTAGTTTAGTAAATTATCAGGTTAGCATAATTAAATGTAGCCAAAAGTAACTAATTCGTTTCACGCACTAAGTATTTAAACGCAATTTGACTCGACATAGAGCACAACACATCTCGTACATGCTAAAACAGGTGGACTGTCTACATCAAATTTTTTGATGCCACCATTACCTATGGAAAGTTGATTTGTTTATCAAAGAGTGACCAAATTTCCTATTCAGCAATATTCAACGATAATGTACTTACCTACCATGATTAATTTCTTTGCAGTATGAGAAAGGACACTTCCAGAACTCGGGATGAACATGGTGAATTACACAGACCAGTCTTTCTCAGCATGAATGGTCATGTGTATGTCTTGTGATTACTGTTTAAAACATTCATGCACAAAACAAATTCTGTAATTTTAGCCACATTACAAGGCACAATTCAGTGAGAAACAGAAGCAAACATCATTCATGATAGTGTGCGGAAAGAACCATAGTTTTAGTTTTATACTGAAGGAAGAGGTTTTGCATTGTTATTGTTGGTTTCAGACAGAATCACATTTCCACCCCAAGTTTTGATGGAATATCAATATTGCATATCCTAATGACATTGAAACCACATCACTGAAAAATTTGTCAGAAAATTATCATTATCAATTTGTGAATTGAAACAAACATACATAGTGGAAATAAACTCCATTTCAATAATGAGACTTGAACATGCAAGGGTTCTAAGAATGAGCCATATCCATATTAAGGAGAGAAAGAGTAGAAAACAGTTTATGAATCAAGTGTTAAAAAAAATCCCAAAAATTGTGTCATTATCCATTGTTAAAGAATGTTTGCAAATTACATTATTAGATTCAGTTATGGTTACCATTTTCAATGTTATTAAAGAGTAACTATTTAGGAATTATATGAGCAATAATAGGGCACATATTTGATGTACAGTTTACTATTATATGGCTGGCAATTCTCTCTAACTAGATATGTCTTCTACTGTTCAACTGGAATATTCTTTTTGTCAGTGTTTGTAAGAGGAATGATACCTTGATAAGAAATGTCATATGTTCTGCATAAGTCAAACAGTCCACTAGTATAGCTCACAATTCATGTAATTGCCATCTTTAAATATAGTGTCCTTCAGTGACAACTTAATTTGAGCTGAGATCCACTTAAATTTATAAACATGTCAGGTTGTTCTTGAGTCATGAAAAATATTGTATACCTTAAAAAACTTGCACTTCCAAAATTTCCGTGAACATAAGTGGAAGGTGCTATCATTCAAAGATAATTTACCCACCCCATGCAATAATCTCTCTTTTTGTCAGTATTTCTGAATTGTCATGTGGACATGTTAACATCTTAGCTGTTGGTATTTTCATAGTGGGTTCATATAAATATTTCTTTGCTGTCATTGTACCTGCTTATGCAAACTCAACATGATTTAAAATTAAGAAGCTCACCAGTGACTGTGATAAAGCTACAAAAAATTATGAAAATTACTTTGTTGTTATAGCACTTCCTGGAATTTATAAATAAATAATACAAAACTACTTGAGATAGTAAGTAGAAAAATGGGTTTGACCCAGCTAGATGGTTTAAGGAAATATCTATTATTAAAACCATTTCAGAGGGGTAAAAGAAAACCAGTTACTAAACAGTATGTTTCTCTGATGTCAGAAATTAATACTATGTCAAACGCATAGAACTTTAAACATTTTGTCCCCAAACTTATTGAAGAAGCTGAAACATAGACAAGTAAAACTGCATGTGAATGTGTGTGTGTGTGTGTGTGATTACTATTAGATGCAAGACAAACATCAGTTTGAGATTTCATAGATTTTCAGACAAGGCAAGGTGAATAGGAAAGAGTAATGAAACATTCTAGTTTGCAATAGATTTAAAATTTATAATTTTCTTCTTCAGGGATGTATAAACAATAAGAGATTCAGAAATGGTTTTGACAGATCTACCCTTTGAGCGTAGCTCTTTAATTCACAAGAGGTACAGTCTTCTTCGTCGACCAGACAGTGCTCCTGTACCCATCAGAGAAGAGGATGGAAAAAAGAAGATAAGCAAAGAATATGCTGCATTTCTTAAGTAAATATGTCTGCTTGCATGAAACAGCTTACCTTAAAAAGTCATATTGTTAATCAGAAGATAACATTATTTTGCTCTTTCTGCTGTAAAATATTTACATGACATCTCTTATGGGATTGTGGATTCCTACTTTACCACAGTTGATTCCCAAGCACCTTTCCACAGTTCTGGAGAGTTTTACCAGATCTTTTGATCCACAAAATCTGAGTTCACTTGAATGAGGGATTCCCATATATTTCTAAGTAAACATCAGCTTGACAGGGTTCTCATTAGACATAAACCCAGGTGGTTCAAGACCTGGAATTGAAATGTGACCCATTTCTAATGCATGGAAATTTCAACCAGTGTATTTGTATGACACTCATTGATTTAGGCCAAAGCATCAGTCTTAATTACCCATGATTCATCTGCAGTGTACTTTCCTACTGTACACACACTTTCAACAAATTTACTTTCTGCAACAGTGATCGACAAGGCCAATAATATCACACCTATGTAAAGTTAGTATCAAACTGGGTGGAGCTAATAGGTCACTTAAGTTACACTAAGGCATTTCTAACTGAATCACAGCTTTTTAGATTATCTTTGACATTTATCTTAAATAGAAAATAAGAAAATCAATTATGACTTGATTGGATTAACTTTTGATCAAATATCATCATTTATTTGATTGCGCATCAAATTGTAATAAATTAGATAAAGATAAGGGGACACACTTTAATTGTATTTTATTGTCAGTTAAGTTGCTTCAATTAGCAAAATATTGACAAATTTAGATGTTTTAATTAATGTATCATTCAGCAAGAAAGTACTGACATTACACTCAGTGATTTATTTTGTGCTAGATTGAATAACAGGATGGAATAATTTTGTTATATTAGATATATTTGTGAACTGTAAAATCAGATTAGCTCAAAGAAGTATCTTTTCTCTTCTGACTTAGTCTCACAAATTACCTGTTAGTGAGGGGGCCCCTAGTGGCCAATTGGTCTTAAGTGCTCAATGTTATGGATCACTACCATATCACCTCTGTCTGTGTGGGTTCGAGTCTCGGGTTCGACCAATGCAGGTACGTGAGAAAGCTTGCCAGTAGTTTCTTGTGTGTCGGTGTTTCTTTCCAGAGTTTTTCAAGGGTTCTTTCTCCACCATTTACGGCTTATCTTGTGTTGAAAATGGCATTACCTATAACAACAACAACCTGTTGACCCTTAGACTCCAAAGAAGCAGACATTTAGAAACAGTTCTGAGGAGAAGAATAAATGCCTAAGAAAATTGAAGGAAATGTGGATAAGTGAATTTTCAAAGGATAAAATTATTGTGCAAGATTCAAATATGATGTTAATATGTGACTGAGGTGGTGATGCTGGAAAATCAAACCTGTCTGACACAGAGGACAGGTCCAGTCTTTAAAAAATAAGTACAAAATCAATTTTCTTTTTAATATACCAAATATACACACAGTAATACATAATTGGAAAGAGAAACTCTTTACAAAACTCAGTAATGGCCATGTTTGTCTCACTTTGTGCTTTGTTTGTTACAAAATGCTTGTGTTTCTTGATTCAACATGAATCTTAACCATCAGATTGCTCCATGAATAATCCCAGCTATGAGGTCATGACTAAAAGACTATGGACTATTGAGACTTTAGTTTTGATTCTTGAGTTTATGGGGTCATGGGTCAAATGACTCTTTGGTTTTGAAATCTATTGAGAACCCTGCTTTATCATGTTCTGGTGTAATTCCACTTGCCACAGTGGACACTCATGCCTCCAATCAACTCTACTGTCCTCATGCAGTACATACAGTAGAAGCATCATGGATTCTGGAAAATCCACATTTTTACAGTGGAAATTAATTATTTAATTCCTCCATATTTTAGTTGTTGCTGATCATATACATAGGTCATACTGGATGTCATATTGTGGCTTGTAGTGGATAGAGCAAGTTTTATTGTCTCAAATGGAAAGTCACAGCAATATAAATATGTAATAGTGGACGTCCACTACATTGCTTGGAACTTACAGTGGAGAATGTTTTCTTTGAAGTTGTACACGATGTCATTTTATATTCATAGATGTGTGCACTATAATGCATTGATATACATGCATTTTGAGAGATGAAAGATAACTTTCCAAGCAAGAATTCAATGAGAATATTTAAGCTCTTCACAAAATATTAAAAGCTTAATGATGCAGTATTCTTAATAATATATAGAGACATTAAGTTTTAATTAGAGAGTCACAGCAATATAATTATGTAATGGTGGACATTGTGAAGAACTTATCTGTTGACTGAGCCAACCTCTGCGTAGTACTTCTGTGTCAAATGTACATGTCTGTACAACCTTTAGGGTAACCTCTGTCTAATACCTATATGCCAAATGTACATGTGTACAACCTTTACTCCAATCTCTGTGTAGTACATCTATGTCAAATATACATGTCTGTACAACACATTTTTCCCCAGTTCTACCTTTGCCATAGCCTTACTGTTTGTATGCCAACACTATTTAGCACTTTCTGCTGTATTCTTTTGCCAACAGGTCAAACAAAATATACCTTTGATTTCTGTTTTGGTCATCTGATGGATTTAATATTACTAGATTGGCAGGTGTATGTGATAAAGAAACAAATTCACTTAAATGTTTTCAGTAAAAGTTAAACTTGTATGATTATTTTCAGATGGCACAAAAAAACTTCATTTCATACAGTAATCTTTCAGTCCACATAGCAGACACTGTAAAATTATCTCATATGTCAAGTGATTTTTTTATTTATTTATAGTTTAGTTACTCACCTCTTGCATGTTGAAACCCAGTGATCAAGTTGAGAAGTTGAATTCAATGCAAAATAAAACATTTTGTCATCAAGGAGCACATGCAAAATATATATTTATACAAGGTTTAGTAATTACTGTAATTAAACAGTATGAAATTGCTGAAATTATGTTCATCAGTCAGACAACTCAGGATTCCAAACTTTTAAAGTCATTTGAACAAACTGTGGATTTTGAAATAGAATTAAAATCAATAATAATCAATGGCTAAACAACTGAAGAGAGACATGTACAAAGCACAGAAAAAACCAGGGGACCAGTTATTAAATCCTAATTGGAGTAAAAACTTTCTCCATTTTGCAATAGCAGTTAATTTCTTTTGGTCAGTCACTATAACATCATTATCTTTTGAAATTGAATGGAATGCCTACTATGATGGAAATTTTGTTTTAAAATGAGTATCTGCATTAAATATTCGCTAGATTTTGTACATCAGTTTAGTTTTAACTTTGTGTATGTAAAATTTCTTCTCATATCTAGTTTGCTTTGTTTTTTTCTGCATAACATGTTGTATCAGTAATAAGCAGAAGACTCATAGCTGTCAATAATGCCTTGTAAATTCCCTGAAATCATCATGTCACATGTTTCTTAAAGCTATACAATTTATCTTTATTTGCATTTATTGTTACTAATATATGACCTCATATTTTCAATGAGTTTAAATGAATTTTCTTGGTAGAATTTCTTCATCCACTGCAAACTGGAGGTGGAAGGGGTTTGGGCCTAAAATTGTAAATCCCAGTTTTTTCTTGTTTATATTTGTTAACATTTTGTATTCAATTTTGGTTCACCACAAATATTGGTAATTTGTTCATTTTGATTATTGCACCAATGTTGGCACAGTTGACCTTTGATCTATTCAATTTCTGAGGCTTTTAGTCTTTTTACGTATGAAGCAGTTGGGCTACAGAATGAAGCTGGAAATGATAATCATATCAGAAAAGTACAATTAAAACAGGCTAATAACCGATTTAGTTACATCAGTTCTTTTTTCAAACAAAAAAAGCATAGCTATGCAGAAATTTATTTCTAGATTTTGTTAGTTGATGAATTCTGAAATGAAGATTTTTGCAGAACATCATTACATTTATAAGAATTTGTTTTTCGCAAACTTAGATCTTATTAAGTTTATGATGTTTAGTTGTTTAACAATAAGAAACACTTTAATTCAGAAGTTAAATAACTTCTTTTGATGCATTGGGTGCTTAAAATAACATTAGAGGTTGACACCTTCCTGATTGACCATTGTTATCAAGTGTAGCAGCATACTTAAGGGTAAGAAAGTCATTCCTCAGGTGATGTTTGATGATAGATTCCTGAAAAAAGCACAAAACAAGGTAAAGTTTATGTTGAAAATCACTTTGATGATGACATGAATTACCACTTATAGAGTTCAGTCTTCAGTGCAGCATATAAAAAAAATTGCCTTGCTCTAAAATAAAATCAATTTCCTTATCTAAATTGTTGGAAAAAGCTACAGGACAACATTTTCCAGCATAGTCAATGTAATCATTTTCTATATGTTTTATTTGTTACACCTCTATGGTCTTAAATTAAATAACAAAAAAAAAGAGTAAAATAACAACAAATTTTGTAAAATTCAGCAAATAATTTGTTTCCCAAGGTACCAAAGTAAAAAATTTAATAAAAACCTTACAGTATTGTGAATTCAGATCCCAAGGAAACAACCTGTGCTGGGCTTTGCAATTTGCGATATTGGCAAAGCCCAGCACAATCCCTAAATAAACATTTATATATTCTTTCTTAGAGAAAAATATATCCATATAAACTTTTTGAAGCCATGCCATGATCATGTTAATTTTGAATTCATGTTATAACGGAGCATGCTATAGTGGTGTTACACTAGTTGTGAGTGTGTGTGTGTGTGTTATGCATCACATTGGGTGTACTGTCTGTAATGGCAGGGTCATTGGTCAGTATTCTTTACCTTTCTTGCTCTCCACTTATAACTTTAGAGCCGTTTTAACTTAAAGAATGAAACTGGTATACATTTTCATTAGAAAGTTAGTAGCAAATATTACATCTGTTCATTAAGTCAGAGAACTCAGATTTCCTTAGTTATGTGCATGTATTTTATTATTTAAGGGAACATGAAAGAAAGGCAGGTCTTGATGGCTTTGTGGATTCCAACAAATACAGCCACAGTTACATGGTCAAAAAGGAAAAAGATAAAGAGCGTGCTCGGTCTTCTAGTGAAAACAGGGCCTCAGTTGTTCACTTGAAAGTTCGAGTAGAAAAGGACAAGAAAGACTATGACAGAAGAATCAAAATTATTGAGGTAAAAATTGTCCTAAAATTTAAGCTACTTTCCCTTTAAGATGTTTTTATCATCAGTTTTAATAACTTAAGGACTTCTTCATTTTAAAAAGGAGTTTGTAATGATGTGATAATGACATCGCTTATTAATATAGCATATCATTAGTGGTGTGAACTATGGGAGAGATTGAACTTAAATTGATATAGTTGTCATCTACTGTATATACTCACTTGTGAGATGCAGAAATTGGTCTGTGCAATTTTTTGGAAGTAATCAGTAGAACAAACAAAACAGACCCTTATCTGCAGTCACATTATGTTTTAGCAGGTCTAGGTATTTGTTGTTTTCAGTATGACGACTTATAAGCGAGTATATAAAGTGTCACTTTTCTGGTTACAACTGTGTCTACCCCATTTGTCACCAAAGCTCCCTATACAGGTATGGCTTTGTGTTCTGCTGTGTAATTGTTCCTAAATTTATGTCAAGCCCATCTTTGTGGAAGCTTGACACACTGATCACATTGGCATTCATGCATTGGCATTTCATGTACATATCGATTCATTGGATTCCATGTACATATCCATTTACTGGCACTCTATGTACATATCCATACATTAACATTCCATGTACATGTCCGTACATTGATATTCTATGTACATATCCATACATTAGCTTTCCATGTACATATCCATGCATTGGCATTCTTTGTACATATCCATACATTAGCATTCCATGTACATATCCATACATTAGCATTCCATGTATATATCCATACATTGGCATTCCTTGTACATAGCCATGCATTGGCATTTCATGTACATATACATGCATTGGCATAACATGTAGATATCCATACATTGGCATTCCATGCTCATATGCATACATTGGCATTCTTTGTACATATCCATACATTAGCATTCCATGTACATAGCCGTGCATTGGCATTCTTTGTACATATCCATACATTATCATTCCATGTACATAGCCATGTATCTATACAGCTTGACAAAAACAGAATCTCTTACTTAAATTTTCATCAAAATTATAAGTGGTATCTGAAAAAATGAAATAAGTTTTCTAGTTTTGCATTTACCTGCATACTGACATTTGTGAGGTTCCCAGTGATCTAAAGACTAAATTTCTGTTTGAGTTATTTATAACCAGGAATGGCAGAAGGGATGGACTCTCAAGACAAGTTCTGCTGCACTCCTACTATTTTCAGAAGATTTGTTCCTTTATTTAAACACATCTGTCATGGGGTAAGGTGGGTATGCAGGGAAAGGGTATGTTTACAAGAGCTGATTCAGTTTCTTTTACATAGCTGGTGTATCAAGAACTTACAAGACAAATTGAATAGTGCAAGTAATGCAATGCTTACAAAAACAGTTCTTTATCCTTCACTATCTGAAATAACAATTCATTTATAATTTTTCATTTTGTCTTAAAATCATGTAGATACTGAAGGTAAGCTAATTTTGGTTTTTCTGGTCTTTCAGACATTTTTTTGTAGTATGTAGTTAATGATTTTCCATAATTTGTGTCATTCTTGACATAGTATATAACTTGTATATCATCTTTTGAATTGAATTACAATATGCAGTGATTATCCTGTGCCAATAGAATATCACTTTTTGAATGATGTTTTGCAGATATTATTCATGGCCTTTAGCATGTGTCCATTGCTTTTAGTAGCTACACAGTATTAATACTTGCACTGATTAAGGTATTTGTTAATTGGTATGAACAAGATAAAGAATCTCGTTAACAGTTATCTAGGATTTTGCCATTAAAATCTAGAAAAAAAATTAATGATACTGTTGGCCTCTTACAAACATCACTCCTGATTTAGAATTCCTAAAGTTGTGAATATTCCACATCTGCTTTGGGCTTCTAAAACTATGCCTCATTATAATTCCTTGCTCAGATGAACACAGTTTTAAAACAAAAGTTCTATTTAGCTGATATTACATTTGTTGTGCAGATGTCTACAGGCCATATTTATTTTATACAAAAATGTATACATCTTTGTGGGCTTTATCTTGATGATAATTAAGACAGGATATCATGTCAAATATTTTCTTGTTGGAGGGTGCATGCATATTGGCATTGGATTTCACTATTACATCTTGTAATTTTATGCTGCTATTCACATTTGAAACTTTTCTGATTTGATCAGCTTGAGTCAGCTATAAAATGAAATCAGCTATAAGAAAATATAAGTAGAACTTAATTATCAGCTTTTTCACTTGTAAATTTGTTTGTAAAATTAAGGCCACAAGTAAATTATATTTTACCAGTCAAGGTAGTTACACACATGCACTAACCTAGAAGGGAGTAAAACACTACATTTGTAAGTATTTTCATTGGTATTCTATTCTCCTACAGTTTTCATCATTGTCAGCTAATATAATACACTATTACTCAGCCAGGCCAAATTCAAAACACTTCAGTAATCACTTTTTTCTTTGTATTTGTCCATCAGTTTCTTCTATAAATATGTTGTTACCCCATCATAATACCTTAGGAAAACTACTACTACCTTGGTAATCTAGCCTTTCAAGATAACACTTTTAGCTAAAGAAACTAAAGTAATCTGCCCACCTAGGTGGTGGTTGGATAGAGTGATTTTCCCTTGGTACAGAGATTTGTGCCAAATCACATGAATATCCAATTTACTACTTCCACTTGTGCAAAGAAAAGAAGCATGCTGTCACCATGGGACACCTTGCAAAGCCAGAATCTATTTTGGAAGATATACCATTACAAGTTGGATGAATCTTTTCACTTCAGAGGAAATTATACTCCATCTTTTCTTTTTTCCCTATGCTAACAAAGTTCAGTCTTTACCATTTTCTAACACTTTGTCATCTTTCCACATCTAACAGCACTTTCACTGTTACTTTCAAGATTGCCGATTTGACTTCTCCATAAGTTCGGCTATTATTATTTTTTTTTATTCATGCAAGTCTTATTGCCTTTAGAAAACTCTTAAATATGTATAATTCTATTACAACTGGGTACATACAGGTGAGTTTTCTGTACTAAGTCATTTTTAGTGTCCAAGTGCAAAGCTGCATTGTTTTTAAATCTTATGCTATCACTAATTTCCAGGTAAAATAATTTATGCACAGGTCTGCACCCCACATTTGCAAAAGACAGTTGCATTGGATTTACCTGTACAGACCATAAGAGAGCCTTACTACAGGTTGTATTGTAATTTCATATGATGCATTGATGCTTTATTGCCTTCATTATGTCATCTGCTAGCACAAATTCATTATTGTATTTATGACACATTATTGATTTTACCTGTATAGACTGTCATTGGGCCATTTCCTTTGAGTAAAATTGTCTTATAATGGCTATTGTCATGCCAACTTTGTATGTAATAATCAATAACGGTGCTTCAATTACTTTTTATATGTAGGTTTTTGTGTGTAATATAGAATCCTGTTTATATTACTGTGTGGCTTCCACCCCAGTTAGATAAGAAACTAGGTAAATTTTCTGTACATGGCTTACTCCTTACTGTCCAGCTCATGCATGTTACTATAAATAATGCTTGAGTAATGTTTATCTGTATAAATGATCCATTGGCCTTCCTACTGTAATAGAAATAATTTTTTTGTCTTGCTGATTGTACATATAAGTAATATTAGCAATAATCAAGTGATTCTACCTGTATGGCCAGTCCAGTTAACATGTCTACAGGTAACTGAGGCTAGAAGTGATTATTTAGTGTCCACTTTCAAAATATTCATTGCTATTCTCTAATCTACAAGTCACATGTGACCCTTTATAGATAGTTATTTTCATGGGTAACTCTGCATATATTCTCACTTGTTTATAAAACAATACACTCACCACACTGCTTGTAGAGAGTGTCTTTATTTTGTCTTGCTGATTTAGACCAATCGGACAACTACTCAACTTGTAGTTTCTGTGGTTGTTGCCCTTGTCTACATGTGGTACTTGCATATTATGGACATGAGTCGATGATTACATGGGTAATGAAAACACAAGGCTTTACTATGGTTCAAGTCCTACTTGGTCAACAGGAC
>QKMX01351646.1:35916-52759 GCA_003401595.1 Venustaconcha ellipsiformis
ATACTATGTAGTCCTATCAAGAAAATACTATGTAGTCCTATCAAGTCCTATCAAGAAAATACTATGTAGTCCTATCAGGAGAATACTATGTAGTCCTATCAAGAGAATAGAGTATAATCCTATCAAGTGAATACTATGTAGTCCTATCAAGAGAATACTATGTAATCCTATCTGGAGAATACCATGTAGTTTAGTCAAATGAATACTGTGTAATTCTATCAAGAGAATACTGTGTGATCTTTTGTTAAGAGTGTATAGTGTTTTGCACACCATCCTGTTTGTTCGTACCCACTCCCTACCAATTTTAAAAAACATCAAGTATATAAAAATGCCCTAAACTTAGTTATTTTATTCATTGATTTATAAGTTTTAACCGTCACCTTGCTGGCATTTAGAATTGAACAAGACTTTCTTTAGCCACAGTCACCATATTTGCTTGGGCCAGTCTATGTTTTCAAGCAACAGATGTGATGTAGTTCACCATGTTTGAAAATTCTTAATAATTCCATAAAGTTAGGATTTCCATATTGTTGAACACATGTATACAACAGTTCCTTCTATTTATTTGTTCAGTTTGTTGTAGAAATAATAAAATTAGACACTGCAAATATTGGACATGACAACACAGTTTTACCTAAATAGACTATTCTAGAAACTACTGATACACAGAATAATTTTGTTATTGATGACTTTGAATGTAATCTGAGAATCAGGTGGTGGCATTAAATATTTCTCGCCATTTAGTCCTTGGATCAATACATCTTGAAAATAATTATCTTCTCCGATGTGCTTGTTTATAATATTAGATCATTTACTGATGCCATCTTATTTTATTATGACTAAATCATGCTGAGAAAACAAAATGTATGTCAATTAAATCATTAACATAAAATTCTCAATCCTTGGAGGGTTTTCTTTTATCAAGTATTCTGGTGACCTTGTCTTGTAATTATATAAAATTGATCGATAATTATTACCACCACATTTTGTACAAAAATCAAGATTACCTCACATTCCAACTCCACAGCTCAAGCATGGTTTAGGTTCTTTAGAACCTTGATTATTTTTTTTTAAGCAAGCCACAATATTCGCCATAACAACGCTTGTTGAAAACTTCATACGCTCTTTGTAGATACTATTTACAATGATTTTGTCCTATTGGAAATGGCATTGCTATATAATTGTGTAGATATTTTTGTTTAAAACATTTATATTTTATAAAAATGAATTAGATTAATTTTGAGTAAAACAATTATATAGATTTCAAGACCTGCCGCTTGTAAAATTCAGCATGTAATAGTAACAAAATTAATGAAAAAAATACCAGGAGGTACTTGGTAAAAAGCCAAAGTATCCCAAATCTAACATAGCATTTTATGAGCTAAGCTAAGAATTGCAGCAATTGCTGATGAAACCAGTACTTGCTGGTATTGAGCTGTTCAAGGGCTTTAAGAAAAAGACTAAAACTACTCGTCATGAAAAGTTAAAAAATTGCTCGATTAATATAACTCAGTAACTGGTAAGACTGTAAAATATCCTCTCTCTAACCAAGATTATGTAAAACTTAAGAATGATCTTGCAAACATTATGAGGACACAAATTAACATTACTGAAATTGAGTCGTGATTTGATGGGCTTAACAAAACCTGTAGAATAATTCTTGATAGACCTTTACAAATATTGATTGAAAAAGCTATTTGATATTTTTTTATTCAAGCACCACATGTTAAAATAATCTAAGAGTTATTTGCAAGATATCAAAGTTCAATAGATATTACAAAATTTTCTGATAAGTATATGAAAACAGCTCCAGTTGTAATATATGCTATGGATAATGATGTTGAGGATGTTGCTGCAAGAATGACAAAATATTGAAAAGCAGATTAAAGATTATACATCAACAGCTTCAGGTTAGTTGTTATTATCAAAAGACCATTTACTAATTTATTCTCATAGATACAATCTGCTTCATGCTGGAAGATTTGTTGAGCTTCTTGATAAAATTAAGAAAACACATTGTTGCATCAATGTTGGTAATGATAATGATAGATGTGTGATGTGGAGCATTTTATCAGCACTGTTTCAAGCAGAAGATCTTGCTAATCTAATGAGCAAATATGAGGAACATGTGAATAAACTGAACTTGAAAGCAAATGATTTTCCGACTCCAATTAACCAGATTGATAAAATAGAATATAATAACAGAAAGCTAATACCACGTGGTAGTAGTGTGTTTGCATTAGATGAATCATTAAAATTATATCCACTTCGAATATCTCCACTAGCTGGTCTTAATGCAATAAATTTATTGTGGTATAAAAAACATTATTGCTGGATAAAAACCTTTAACAGACTAGCTGGAGGCCAGTATAATAAACATAAGGATAAAACATTTTTGTTATAGATGTTTACATGGTTTTAGGAAGTGTGATAAAGAACCTTTTGATGGACGTTTGCTTGAGCCTCAAAAATATTGCATGTACCATCAGAAAACAATACTACCTAGGATAGAGGATAAAATTCTAAAATTTACTAAGCATGAAAACAATGCTGTAGCGCCATTTGCATTTATGTATGATTTTGAATCTGTTCAAATTCCTAACAATCAAACACAAGAAAAAAGATTTGTTACAACAACACATCTGAACAAACATTCCACTTGCTGTAGCATATAAAATAACATGTATCATCGATCCAGCTCTGTCTGAACCAGTTAACATTTATAGATGTAAAAGTGAACAAGATGAAGATCCTCCACTTTGGTTAATCAGAAATCTGTTTGATGAAGCTGATAAAATCTATAAGAAACTCTCTGTAAAAAGAACATTAATAGTAACCCTTGAGCAAGAACAAGAATATACCACAGCAAGCTGATGTTATATTTGTGAAAGACCTTTCGATGAACAGTGATGGATAATTGTTACTTAACAAGTAATAAGGCTGGAGTAGCCATTGAAGTTTGTAAAGATCAATTTCATCAAATCAATTTCATTCCTTGTGTAGCTCATAATTTTAGAGGATACGATGACCATTTTATTATTAATGCACTTGGAAATCCTGATGTTATCAAGCTATGTAAAGGTAGAACGATAAACACAATCCCAAGCAATACTGATAAATTTATGACTGTAACATTTGGTCCACTGACAGTCATCAACAGCATGCAATTTTATGGCTAGTTCGTTAGATGCGTTTGCAAGAAACTGCAGCGATTTTACTTCTTTGACACAGTATTTCAGTGATAATGTTGATTTGATGAAAAAGAAAGGTATTTTTCTATATGAGTACATCGATGGAATATATCAAGTTGATGAAACATCATTACCAAGTAAAGATAGATTTTATTCACAATTATCTGGTGAACACATCACTGATAATGAGTATAAACATGCATTAAACATCTGTGATAAATTTGGTTGTAAGACAATCGGTGATTATATGGACTTATTTGATCTAGGACATTCTTTTAATCGATGACATTTTTTTAAATTTTCGAAAAACTAGCATAAGTAAGTATAAACTTGATCCATCTTGGTATGCCTCAAATCCAGGATTTGAGTTGGGATGCATTATACAGGTTAACAGGAGCTTATAACTAATGGAAATATTGGTATGTATCATTTTATCGAGAAAAGTATTCGTGGTAGTATTAGCATTATAAGTCATAAATATGCTAGAGCTAATAATAAATATCTTGCTGACTATGAACCATGTAAGTCATCAAGTTACATTTTATACCTTGATAAAACGCACTTTAAAGCTGGGCAATGTCTCAGTCAATGCCATATGTATGTGATCATTGGGTAAGTGAAGCTGATTTTACCAAGGACACTGAAAACCTAACCAGAGATTTATCTGAAGCAGATCATGGTTACTTTCTAGAGGTTGATGGTGTTTACCCAGAAGAACTACACGACTTACATAATGATTATCTGTTTCTACCAGAAAAAATTTTAGATTCAATGCTATCTCAGGAACAACTAGCAAATCGTATTGGAAAACCCTGCATTGTTGTAAAGCTTGTACCAAACTTGATGAACAAGCGTAATTATGCTTGTCATTGGAGACTCAAACAAGCGCTTGATCATGGTTTGAAATTAGTCAAGATTCACTGAATATTATGAATCAAACAGTCTCATTAGATGGCTGATTATGTATGATTTTCATTATAATTTTGCAAAGAAGGTTTGGCCTTTTGCAAATTTATTATTTACTGACACTGATTCACTGGTTTATCATGTGTTCGCTGATGATGTTCCACGAGAAAGTCCATTCCATGACCTTAGTAATAAAAAGGTTATGGGAAAGATGAAGGAAGAGTTTTGTTTCAAGCCTGTTGTGGAATTCATTGGGTTGAGAATCAAGATGTACTCAGATAATAAAAAGTTAAACAAAATTGAAAGGCGTTAAAAAATGTGATATAAAGAATAATATTAAACATAATGATTATTCGACCATCAAACACACCGCTGAAATGTATACAATATGATCAAGCAAACATCAAATGTGAACAGACAGGATAATAAAACAAGGCTTGACTAACTTTGATGACAAGTAATGGTGATCAAATGGTGTTAATAGTCTTGCTATTGGTCATGATAAGACCACATGCACTTAATTAAATCAATTATTGTTGTATAATAAGCACTGTAGTTTACTTATTATCATCTAGCTCTCCCTGTGATTAAAGAAGGTTCAATTTTTATGCTTGGTAAGCAGTTAATAGTATCTTGTTTACTTAAAGTTTGGCATATTCCATCATCAGCGAGGAAGCTATCAACTTGTCCCGCTTTTTCTTGCTCATTTATGATAGAACTTTGTCATATAGCTTATTGTACATATCCATCTTTGGAACATTCATCAAGCTCATTAATTTTTCCTCATCCTCAAAATTTCTTATTTTATAAAACACACAGAACATACCATCTTGTCTGTAAATTCAATTATATGTATAAATCTTCTTTATATCTACTTGTAGCAGAAGTTATTGTGTCAAACATGAAGCCAGATTAAACACATATACTTTCTCATGTAACCAGATTTTGTCACAAAAGTTTTCTTTGACATACAGCTGTCTTCTTGAACAACATGCTTCAATATTGAGTAAATCATAATGCATTTTTGTTTTATTATCTCATTAATACATGTTTTCATGGTGGTTTATTAGCTTCTTTCGTTACACTGTTTTATTCACTCTTTCATATATTTCTCTTCTAGAAGCCTTTATTTAATAATAGTGTTTCTGCAGAAATGCAGAAAAAATTCTAGGGAAAATTGTGAAAAATTGAGACTCAAATGCTCTGTTTATCATTTTGTTGGTTATTTTGATGGTTTGGGATACTTCTGGTTTAGAAATCCCCTTTTCTTATACTAATGAATGAAATGACTAAGTTTTGTGCATATTTTAATATCCTTGATATTTTTCTTTTAACATTATGGGGGTGGTGTATAAACAAATAGGAGAGTGTGCTAATGCTAAAGTCCTATCAAGAGAATACTATGTAATCCTATCAAGAGAATCTTATGTAATCCTATAAAGAGAATACAGTGTAATCCTATCAAGAGAAATACTATATAAAAATCCTGTCAAGAAAAACTTAATAATCCTATAAAGAGAATATTGTTTAATCCTATCAAGAGAATGCTATGTAATCTTATCAAGAGAATACAGTGTACTCCTATCAAGAAAATAGTGTAATCCTGTCAAGATAATACTATGTAAACCTATTAGGAGATTACTATATAATCTTCTCAAGTGAATACCATATATTCCTATCAAGAGAATAGTTTAATCCTATCAAAAAAAAATACTGTATAACCCTTTTGAGAAAATGCTCTGTACTCCTATCAAGAGAATACTATGTAATCCTATCATGAGAATACTGTCTAATCCTATCAAGAGAATAGAGTTAAATCATATCAAAAGAATACAGTTTAATCCTATCAAGAGAATACAGTGTAATCTTATTAAGAGAATACTGTGTAATCTTATCAAAAGAATACACAATGTAAGCCTAACAAGAGAATATTGTGTAATCCTATCAAGAGAATACTTTATAATCCTATCAAGAGAATACTGTCGAATCCTATCAAGAGAATACAGTATAAAAAGAATCTTTGACAGCTAACATTTTCTTGTCTGCAGAGTTAAATTCTTTTTGTTACATTGGAATAAAAAAATTTTACAGAGCAGTATATTTGCATATTTTATTCAGTTCACTTGACTACACCACAGTTTTAAAAAATTTAATTGAATTAAAATTATGGAAAACAGTTTAGTTTTAAGCATTTAGTCCAAAGTTGTCATGGTATTGATCCTGCCATGTTGTATGATGCTACATTAGATCAGTACAAACCATGCTTTTATGAGAGATATTCTGTGCATATTTGAAATGATAGTATTTGATCACTGTGCTACACACAGGCATTCAAATTAAGCCATTTAATCAAATGTGCGGGTATTAGTCATGGTTACTAAGCCATTTGATTAACATCATGATGATTAAGACTCTATCTCAAAGCGTGCTTTTTGTTTTGTTTTGTTGTACCAGGATTGACATTGCATTAGATTAGATATTTCTATTTGTATATTTTACTACCACAATTAATCTGGAGGAATATATTTCTCTATATCATCAATGTTTGCCTGAATGAATTATCTAGTAAATTAAAATCAGTTCCAGGTATAACTCTTGGATACAATCAATGTAGGGTATTACTTCCAATTGTCCCCTCTTAGATGATATGTTTTTGTTTTGGATTCCATTCAATTTAAATATGGTTTCTCAACTCACATCTTGGTTTCAAACTATTCTGAGCAAAGGTGATGATGTATTACAGTGGATCAAGTTCTTGAAATGCAAAATAGTGAGACATGAACAGCAACCACAGAAACCTACAAAGGAGGAAATTGGAATTAAAGGAGATGGAAATAACTGCATTTATTCAGCTCATAGCATTACATTCTTTTATTGAGCTTTGTGCATATATATTCTGGCTATTGAAATGAAATCTGTATTCATGCTTACATTGGTTTCCTTTGCTTTCTGTAATGGTGATCAGGCCACACTAAACTCACTAAGTTTATACTGCTATCATTGCAGGATCACATGTGGCAACACAAACAGGAGGAGAGAGAGTTGAAAAGGACAGAAGGAGATATAGTTAAGAATCAGAGAGCTGTACGGCAGACTCTACGGGATTATGAAAATGGTAACTCCAAACATGAAATACAAAATCTGTCAGCATATATATCAGTCCCTTCTTTTTGTATAGCTCCCTCAGTACGTTTGTATCCCCTATGTCGGTAAGATTGAGGGTCAGAAAAAAAACTAGGTGTCAGAACTGCATGCAAATAAAAAATGTTGGTGTCAAAAATGTACTGAAAAATTATCATCACAGCCTTAATTTCTTCAGCAGAACATAGGAAATGGCAATTTGCATTAAATTAATCCTCCCTTCATCTCTCTCTCAGTTTGAAAATGACAAATCAAAAAACATGCACATTGATCAAAAATGCATTTTCTAGTTGAAGAGTTTATTAGTTCATTTTCCTTTTAGTTTATAGTTACACTTTTAACAGTCTCACCTTTTTGTCAGACAATTATAAATCAACACATAGCATATAACATTATAACCCAAATAAACCTTTTTAACTAAATGACAGCTATTTTACTGCCTATGTTATCTGGCCATGAAATTGTGCTTTCATAGTTTTATTTTACTTCTTCCTAGAGGACTTTCAACCAAAAAGATATATTTTGACATCTAGTTGTGGTGGCCATCTTGAAACTCTTGTAATGGCTATTTCTCCTTCATGGTTAGTCATATTGGCAAGGTTTTTTCATTACACAACTTCACACTTTCTTTTCTTACTCCTATGAAAATGATGCCAGTGTAAGATCCCAAATATTGTAACAGCTACTTCTCCAGAATTGGTGACCTTTCAAACAGTTTTAAAAAATGGTTTCCTAATGGCCATCCTAAAAAATCTTTTTATTGCTATGTCAACATTGAGGTTTTTAAGTTATAAACACTATAGAAATGTGTAACAACTTCTAAATGAACATATTAGTCATGTGACCTGAATGATTTTAAGATTCAGCAGTAGAAAAAATTAAAAAGAAAAATCTTATAGTAGTCTGTTCCTGTAAATTCTTTAGAGCATAAATCCTACGAGGAACTTTTGTAAGTGTATACAATCACAGACATTTAGGAACATGGCATCAGTTATAATGTTGACAATCCTGTGATACCTATGAACTATTCTGTTATAAGGAAACACTAAGTCACTATTTTGGGATTATTGTGAATGCATTCAAGGACCTTCTGGATTATATCATTCTGATACATAAAGACTGTTGGCACATCATCAAATTCAATACAGAAATTCATTAAGAAAACTTTACTTTTGGCCTTGTCACAGAACTTTTAGGATTATTTGGGATTTAAATCACAATACTGTAAGTTCCTTAAAAGTTTTCATTTTGTATTTTAGGGAAATAAATTATTTRTTTAATTTTTCTAAATTTATTGGTTTTGCTTCTTCTGTTACATAGTTTAAGACCACTTAGTTGTACTATCATGATGGGATTTCAGTCTCCAAGAGGGTAATATTCTAGAAGATTCTCAAAGCCTACCCTGTGCTTGCCCAGTAGTCATCTGTTTTATTCTGCATGCCATTTTATGGGTTTGAAGATGTGTACTCAACAATAAACTGCTTCTCTTTTGCATCAGTTTGGATGAATTGGGCATATTTATTATGTGTATCTTATTAAGTGTATTTAGCAAGTGTTTTTCACTCTTGGATTTAGTTATTCATGAGAGTTCTTGCCATTTTTATTAGGATTTTTCTTATTCATTTCTCTTAGATTATCACCCCCACCCCCACCCCACCCACACACACAGCATTAGGGTACCTATTTGTTGTATCTGATTACATTTAATATTAATTTATTTTTCTTGTTTTCCAGTAGTATTAGTCTCCCTATCACTACCAGTCTGGTTTGTGACTGCCTCCCTTCCTCAGTTTTATTGAAATGTGAATCTCCAAATTTACATTATAATTTATACATTTTTCATAGTCCTCACAGATCTCACACCAACTGGCATTATTCATTTGTATGTTTAGTCAGTCATACTCCTTTATTTTTATTGAGTTTGAAGTATAATATTCCTTTTTATAGTCATTTTACCATTCTGATGTTTTGCTTTCTTTACCTCCATTACTCAAATATAGTGTTGCTTGTATATTTGTAACTAAAACTTACGTTGTTGTTTTGATTCTTTTTAAATGGAGATTATGGGTAGGTGCATTCAATCTATTTGAACCATATAGATTCTTTATTATACAAGATTGTTCACTTTTTCAGAATTTTTCTTTACAGCATTGTCTGAGAAATAAAGCATTGTTAAATATGGGAACAAGAACGTTCCATGTGATTCACACTTCACCTACCTAGTATGTACTGGCTGACCTCCTTCAAGAGCCAAGCTCATCAAAGCCATGCAGTTCCATTCCTAAAAGCAGCCCAGACTTATTCCCGTGCAATCATGCTCTAACACTGATGAGGCCAAGGGAGGAAGTCAGCATCTCTTTCTCCCTTTCCTAAGGAAGAGGGTGGGGGCAAGAGATTTGCTTCCTGTCCTATTGATTGTCCTTCCATGATGTCATGTGGGTACTTGACTATCCCTATTTTTTGAGGACTGGTCAAGCGTAATGGAGGATGATTGGATCTTCTCAATCACAAACAGAGGATACTGGCTTCAATCTCAGGAACTTGCACTTCTGGTAACAATCCTCATGTGGTTTCAGCAACTGAATCAGGTGCAGCTAAAGGAATATGTGCACTCCCTTCAGCAGAGAAGGGTGCAGTCAAGAGGATATTCATTAACCAGTATATGGCTTTCTACTCCCAGATTTTCATCATTCACAATAAGGGTTTAGGAAGTTCCATCTTACTACCAACCTTTCCATATTAAGCATGAGGAATCATTCAGGATGAAGACAAAAGCCTATCAGGAATGCAAAAAGACTAGTGTGGTCTCTAACAACTTTTACAATACTTCCACATCACAATCTTTCTTCCTCACAGGAAGTATCTCCAGTTTTGCTTGGATAAATAGATCTTCCAATTTAACGCTCTGCCATTTGTTTTAGCTTTTGCACTGAGAGCATTTACCAGTCATGGGAATTTGTTTACATCAACCTAATGTCACTGGAGATTTGTATCCTCCAGTATTCGATGATTGACTGATCCACAATAGCCAATTTGAGTCCATCAGACAAGTCCGTACTGAACCCCACTTCTATCAGATTCATGATGGGAAGTTGGATACACTGATTCTTCAAGGTGACTGGTCCCAAGAGGAATCTGTCTTCCACATCAGCAATTTGGAAATGCAGTTCATTGGCAGCTATGAGTTTTCATTCAAGCTTTTAAACAAAATGAAAACTTACATTGAGAGCTCCTTTCCATATTCAGATTCCAGCTATCTGTCCTGGGAACTATTATTCCCCATTAGGGCTCTATTTTATTTTTAGAAGCCACCAGAGAGAAAAGAAAGGATAAGAAGCATCCTTTCCTCTTTTTTTAATGGTTCAGTTTCATTTTGTCATTCTCACACTACTGTCTTCGTATAGCTTTGTTCCTTGGCACACAAAAGCAAAGACATTTTCACTTTGGGGCACATTGTCATGGTACAGACAATAGCCCAAGTAAGTACCAGATTACTTTAGTTGACACTCCAACTGTAAGAATTTTTCTTTGTTTTCTTTTCCATTGGTGGAGGGGCAGGGGAGTCATGAGTCTTCCACCGAACTCTGAAATTCAGCTACACTATAACAACAGGTAAGCATATTGTTCATATTAAAATGTAGTTGTGGGTTTGTGGATATTGTCAAGGAAGGTAATATTTTAATGATGCCGCAATAGTTACCGGTTTGTATTCCAGATTTGCTCCTTCCACCCTCCACTGATGTCTCATTAATGGTTTTCTTTCTGTAAAAGATGATGACTGCTGGACATGTGCAAGGTCATAGGGTAGGACCTTGTATTAAGTTCCCCTTCTGGTGGATGTTCCTTCTCTGCAGTAGCAACAGGTAAGTATGTTCCATCTCAGCAGTAGCAACAGGTAAGTATTGCATTCATAAATTAGTTTTAACCACCCCAGAATTACGTTTTAGAATACCGATAAAACAGGTATAATATTGCTAAATACAGGAGCCAGAAAGGTTATTTTGGGTTACTGTAATCAGATTAATTAAAATAAACTGTTGTTGTCACATAAGTTTTAAGACTTCAGTTTTTGTTTCATTCATTATACAGGTACATGACAGAGAAAAAATTACACATTATGCTCCATTCTGTTCCATAGACCCAAATCTTTGGCCATGTTTTAGAACAGCTCAAGTAGATTTTAGTTATTTCACCATCAGGCTTTCAAGTTTAATTCAAACTTAATTTTCTGGGTTTTTTTCAGCTATTACTAAAAAAAGGATGGAAGAGGAGAAGAAATTAAACACAGGGCTAGAAAAATACACAAAATTACAGAGAGAGCAAACCCATAAGAAGGAAGATGTAAGGACCATAGTTAAAAGAACCATGTTACTGGGAAAATAAATGTAAAAGCTAGAATATTTAGTTGTCATATTTTTGCATATATATCATTACCATGTTACTGGGAAATGTTTACATATATATTATTACCACATTGCTGGGAAATTTTTACATATATATCATTGCTATGGTAGTGGGAAAATAAATGCAAAAGCTAGAATATTGCAAGACACTTATAAATGATAAACTCTTTTGTTAGTCACATTTGTTTTATCCCTTTGAAAGTTTAGCAATTTTCATGCATGTAGATTTTTATAAATATATTCTTCATCTCTCCACATCTTTGCAGCTTTATAGTTCATTCCAAACAGTATTGTGTTTTTATTTGAACATTGATTCCAGACCAAGTTGACTGAAATCTAGAAATGTTACAAGGTCAGAGATTGACAGTGACAACATGTGAACCATGTCTTGTTCCAAATATAACTAACATGTGGTTTTGTAGCTTGTAGGCAAATCACATAAGTTTTGGAAGCTGTGTAAATGAGGACATAAAGTCATGCCTCTTGTAAGTCTACACTGATTGTGTAGTCTTTACAAATGGATGGCATTATAACCCATTCTTGTATTCTATCACAGACCCAAGAGCAAAAAAAGAGTTGATTGAATGCAATTATGTTGACAGCCATGTGATAAGTGCGGCATTGTAGCTGGAGTCCATGTATCATCATGGTAAATCTTCCCCTTTGGCAACAGAACATTGGAGCCTTTTCCCTTATGGGATCTGTGATAAGGGAGGCATGAATGTATATCATTTGAGATAGGGAGGGTCTTATTCAATGCCAGCAAAAATAGTCAACCACCCTTTGACTGCTTAACTTTGTTTGGAAGAACTTTGGGTTTTAGTGGTTGAAAATTCAGGAGGACATTTTTCCAGTGGCATAAGCTATTATGACATCCCAGTGATGTTTTGTGGTTGCCTTGCAACTACCGACACTGTAGCTCCTACTGAGGGATCGAAGGAATGTGTCCTTGGTGGCTTGTTGCAATTTCCATCAACTTGGTAATTAAAGAGGATATTAAATAATGAATATATTTTGGCCTATGATGATCATTATTAAAGGTGGAGGTATGTAGCATTGCATCACATTCCACCTTTTATAAGTATATAGTCATTCTTAGAACCATGGCCAGTATGTTTGGACTCTATGTTATAAAGTGGGCCATTCTATAAACATCATACAAAATATTTGTAGTGAGATTCAGGGTGGAAGAAGGTAAGCTGTGTTCCATTTATTGATGTCAGATACAATGTTTGATCTCACAAACATAATGTTATAATTCCCCCAATGGGTAACTAAGTGGAAGACTTAAGGAAGGTATCTGTAATAAAAAGTGTCAGAAGATGCAAGGAACTTGTAATTGTTGTATGCACCCACAAAATTTCAGTAACTTTGACAGATTGTGGAAGCAATTAAAAGCATATTCTTATGTAGACAGTTATCACCTGATGTTAGAACTATACACCAAGCATGTTATATAGAGTAAAGAACTCAATGGGAATGGGGGGTAAACTTTTTTAGTCAGAGCCTACAAGAAGGAGTTTCACTCATCATAATAAGATCTAATAATGACGAGGGAATTTAGAGCCAGTTATCATCGGTTTTGAAATAAGGTACTAAAGCTGATATCTTGTGTGTTACTTGCATATTAGTTAGAGAAGAATGTCAAGAATGGCAGCTCACTATCATTGCAGTATGTTATGAATTGCATCCCATTACTTCTAAAGTGTTGCTAAAATAGAGGCTCCCTTTGGATGGCAGAGGCTTGAGATCATGTGAAGAGATATCTCTTGGAAACTGAGGCACCAAGACGGAGATGGTACAGCAGAAGTATCTAGAGATACCATGCAGGTTAGATTGATCCATGAGGGTACTTATATGAAGTGGACATCATCCATAGGAAGTGCCGGGCAACACTAGGCAGATTAGATGAATCCATGAGAGTGCCTGTATAGGGTGGGATCATCTGTAGGAAGTGCTTAGCAGCACTATGTGGGTTAATCTGCTGTATAACTGGTTTCATTCAGTGAGTTCATGGGTATTGCAGCACTCAACTGGGCATCATATGCAGGAAATGCCTAGAAGCACTATGCAAGTCGTGGAACTAGACAAGTTCATTTCTGGTGGCTGATACTGTATGATTGATTGTGGTCTTGACCCGTTCCAGTAAGAGTTATATGGCCAAGTACACTAATGAAAATGGCCATCTTGGCTCTTATGACATTGTATTGATCCACATAGCCTGACTGTAATTCTGATATGCAAGACTGTAACCAAGGTTTTTGTTACTATCCATCATGATCCTGATTAAATGATATGGTTTTGAACCATTCTGTGCAAGCCAATTTTTTTGTCCCTCAGCTATATGTTTTTGTGCCCTCCCCTTAGTACCCAAAGAATTGCCGCCTATTAACTTCCATCCATATTAAGCAAGTCTGAAATGTATTCAAGGAATGACAATCAGAGATCAGACTGGTCTCACCCATGGTCTAAATCTGTAAGACAAAATAGAGCAGACAATATATACATGTAGTGCTTTATGAACTTATGAGTGTGTGCAGAGTGATACTATGATAAATACCTCTAAATGGGTGCACATTTCCTATAAACAGAGAGAAGAAGAGCATTCCTATTAATATTTACAAAGTGGATGCTAAATAATTCTAGTAACAACTAAAACTGTAGGTAGGTCAATTTTGACTGCTGGTACAGGTAAAATCACTGAAGCTTCACTTACAGTAACTACATGTATATATAATCAGTTCTAATAACAACTTACCCATCTGACGGCCATTTTTTTGTTGCTTTTTATACAGATAAAATCAATGAGCTATTGGATGAACCATGTATAGAAACTTGCCTGTACTCACCTGTTCATGGTCGAATCTATACTGCACCATGCACATAAAAAGCTGAAGTGTTATCAATATTTGCAAAGTAGATGCTACAGAACCATTATGAGACAATGTTACCTGTAGGAATGGCCCAATGACATTCTGTACAGGTCAAATCAGTAAAGCATCATGTGTGAATTAGATGCTAAGACATAGTATAAAAATTAACTTTATGTATCCTGACTCAGTGGAAATTATACAGCAATTTTAAATGAATTTTCTGTAACACACACTAAACATGGACTTTTTAATACAGTTATAGCAGTGTAATGTTATGGCATCACAATCCATGTAGACATATAACAAAGTGTGTGAAGATGGCAAAGTGATAAGATAGAAAGTTAGGAAACATTGTACTCAGTGATAGGAAGAACAGAAGAATTTATACATTGAGTATACTTCTCTTAAAAGATGGAACTCCTCCAACATGTTTTGAGGTAAAAAAAAAACTTTGAAATTGCTTGTATGGAGTTTATGAGGCCCGTCTGTCTGTAGAGAGCATGCTACTTGGCACAAAAGGAAGAAATAACTGGCATTTTCATTGGATGTAATACCAATCCCGGTATCAAGTGGAGGTCACTCTATATTGGCAGATAACTTTTAGTTTTTACCTAAAATGTTTTTGCCTTAGATGTCTGGATTTATGAGGTGGGAGTAGTTCTCCTAAGGCATTATGATTAGGTAACATATGTATAGAATAAATATTTTACAACTATATTTTTGCATTCATTGCAGTTGCAGTTTATACTAAATTCATTTTGGTATTTTTTAATTTCATACATTTTCTGCTTTTTTGAAGCACAATTTTAATAAGACAATATACAACTGCAATATGTCCTTCCATTATTTTTCATAAGCATTCTGTCTCAGATATATCAATTAGCTTTTTTACAGTAACACTTGCTTGAGAAGCACTTTTCAAAAATCAGTGACAGGAAATATAAGATCTATGGTCCCCACTCATCATCATATTTCACTTTACACCAATGAGTAGTGGTAAGTTTATTGAGTACAGACTGAGATTTTCAACTGCATGGTTAGTATTTCAGGTTTTTATTTCAACATTCAAAAGTTAATAACCGTGTTGTATATAACATTGTTGATACTATTTATTATATTATTGATATTTTTAATAAAGCAGCTCACCTATGAATACTGTTTAGGTACATTGATTTGTGCAGATAAGTTTACTGCTGCTGGTAAGGATGCTATTCCATCACTCAACCCCTCTGAGATGTCAGACTTTGTTGGGTTCAATATTGCCGGTACTAATCATAACATGGACATATCCTGCATGCATCCAAAGTCAATGCACTGGCATTGTAAAGGCAGATAACTCTTCCCAGTATAATTGGCCAAAACTTTGATAGCACATGCAGTATGCTTGCTGTTGTAGAACGCGATACTTGTGACATGGAAACTACATGACTCCATTAGGATTTGGCCTCAAAGAGGAAAACTTTACCTACTGTGCTTGAGAAATTTGTTGTCGAAATCCTGCACTACACTTGGAGTTGGTTTAACTCAAGATCAGAATTGAATTCTGAAAGGAACTTGTTTGATGCATATTATACTGGGAAAGTTGTTTTCCACTCATGATATTGATCATATTTTATGATGTAATGGATTTGTTTCAGATTTACAAGAACTACCATTTCCTAGACACTATACAGGCAATATAATATGCTAAAAGTATTGTGAAAAAACTTTTTAGTATGTTTGCCTTATCTCAAAATAGGGATGAAATTTCACTGTATATACAGGCAAAACAGGACAAATATAACATAGCCAAAATGCAATGAAATGGAACCCCAATATTAACCCATGGAGGGAAAATATTCAACAAAATGCAGTTGCTGCTGACAAGAACTTTGTGACATTGAACGATGTGTTAGAGCTGCAATTTTACCCAAATTCAGTGTAGATTATCTTTTACAAGCAAAAAGATGATAACCTCACTGGAATATTTTATGTTTAAATTCAGGTGAGATAATTATGTATATAATTTTACTGGCAATGACACTAATGGACACTACAGTGACCTGACAAAAGTGCGCCAGACAAAATCGCACTGACAAAAGTGTGCCGACTTGCAAACTGCGAAAGATGTAAATAACATAAAAAACTAATATTGTTCAGACAGAATAAAAGCAAATACTATTATTTTAACATTTATATAATTTATTTGTTTAGTATAATATTGGTATGATGCTCTCCTAAGTTTAAACATATATGTTGAAAAATTGCAAATACTATTTTTTTAACATTTATATAACTTTTTTGTGTAGTAAAATATTGGTATGATGCTCTCCTAAGTTTAAACATACAA
>QKMX01351648.1:0-10293 GCA_003401595.1 Venustaconcha ellipsiformis
GCTGTTAGTATCATTTTTGAAAGTCTTTGGTATGTTTTGGCCGGGGATTGAACCCACGACCTCCCGCATTCTTGGTGGATGCTCTAACCACTAGGCCACCAGAGTGGTAATGACTATTGAGTCGAAGTGCAGGTTGACATGGAAGATGAGAAAGAGTCAACTTCTTTTCATCGGATTCCATAGTCAACAGAACTCAAGGAGATTAACAATCTGCTTTACAAACTTGGGACCCAAAAATTCTTGATCTTTTTTTTTTTCTGAAAGGCAGATACCAGCCATATTTTTGTCATACTGGTACAGGACACATTCATTCCCCCACCATACTGGCTTCCTGGAATCAGTGTAATGGCAATAACAGTGTTTGTCCCATCATTTTAAAAGGTAGAAAAGAATGTGATTCTTGCTACATAGAAGTTGGTTCTAAATGTTGTTGCCACATCTTCAATACTGGATCTTGCCTCATTGGAGATTTCTGACTAGTGGAAAAATTGGCTTACTAACATGCTTGGGAGTTGAAAACCCAAACTGTTCAGGTTTTTAACAGAGCAGCTCACAATACAATGGCTAATGTATGACTTTATATATTGTGATGGTCGTTAACATGCGATATTGCTATGACTGCATCATGTGCATCATGCCCTGGCTCAAGGATGACTCTATTTTACTCACCATTGCAGTTGGGGGCAAATTTTGGAGGAACTGCTCCAGCTGGCTGCTCCACCTGTATTGTTTTTAGGAAACTGTCATCCCTGCTACAATGTAGGGACAATGGGCAAGCCACACAAAAGGGATGTTTCTAATCCTATAATCTTTAGCTAGCAGACAGCAGCCAAACCAGCCTAGGAGGCATTTTTTTTCAGAGAAATTAAACAAAATACAAGTTTCTCTACCCCAAACCTTCCACTTCCTAATGCTGACTTTACATTTTTATCACCCAGGGACAGCACACTGGTGGGCACCAGACTCCTGCAGTTCTGATCACGTTGGATCAACCTATTTTGGCAAAACAAATGGGTGACCTAAATCATATTTCATTTGTCCAACCCCCTCTTCTTTCTTTCTCTCCCATTCTAACAGATGTGCTGTCTTATCAGGAGAAGGACCATATTTTTAGGCAGAAGATACAGTCACTCATTGACAAAGATTAAGATTGTATGAAATCAACAACAATGTCTAGGGTTCTATTCACAACTTCCTTATTTAAAAAAAAACAATGACATGTTGTGGCCGGTCATCGACCCATGCTGCATCAATGAATTCATTCTTCGACCAAAGTTCAAGATGTAGATGGCAAGGTCTATCTGACTCTCTATTCAGTGGGACAAGTATATAGTAAGTCTCAATCTCACAGATGCCAAATTTCAACTGGCATTGTGAAAGTTTCGATAAGTTTATTCACCACATTAAAGTTTTGTCAATTTCGAGTTCTGTTCTAGTCAGTAGTCTCTATGGCAAAGACAGCATATCTGGACTATCTCCTCCAAAAACATGTTAGTTGGTATTCTCCTTAGGAGCAGAAATATTCTTCAAATTTTGAATAATTTCATTTTTCTAGTAAATTGGTAGTAATCCAGCCTTCACCTGTCCATGTGGATATGGAGTTTATAACCAATCACAATCTCATATGTCTCTGCCATGTCTGCATCTTACAGATTATTGAACTGATAGAGTCCATTTCCAACAGGAATGGATTTTAGTGAAAAAGTTCCTGCAATGCAACTCTATGGTTTACTCCATGCATTGGTTGATCTGATCTCACTGGGCTGCCTGTAAATGCACACGTTACAAATGACTTCACTGGCTCAATTGTGCCCCTTTTCCAGTCCATTCGATATCATGAATGAGGTTTTATCATTCTTGTGTCAGTGAGGCAACCACAGTTGGTTCGCAAAAGGAATTCTTTTGGAGAAACTCCAGCCAAAGATGTACAGATGCTACTACATAATGGTTGAGGAATCCATATGCTGCCCGACAATGATACAGTCAGCATCAAATGGGGACCATGGAAATGACCTCTTCACATCAACCTTCTAATAATAAAAGCTATTATAAATGATTTTCAGCTCTGGAAGGATTGACTTGGAGGGGGTTCAGATTATTTTGGATAACTCTAAGGTGATTAACCCCCTTAAATCTGGCAGGTGCACCGAATTGCCCAAACTGCATGCTGGTTTGGCAGTTTTTTTGTTGATGTAAACCAACTTTCGATCAGTGTGCAAATCAGACACAGTCCCAGCATACTCAGTGTTTTGGCTGTTGTTCTGTCCAGACGGGATTAAGTTATTCATATGGAATGGTCGATTCCTCTCTCTTTTTCAGTGGATTTGTACACTTTAGTGACATCAGATGATCAACCTGTTTGTAAGAAGGTGGAACTACAAGCTGCACACCTTTGTCCTACTGATCTTGGACAAAAGCTTCAAGTGTGGATTATTGTAAGTCAGGCGAAGGGGTTATTAGAGTTATGAGCCTTTTCATACCTCCCGCCCAACGTCTTAGTACTTTATTTAATACAGAAAGGTATGTAGTCAGAATTGCAAGATAATTCTGATAGACCCTCTCAGATAGGAAATGTCCTGGGTCAGTCATGTACTTGAACTTGCGATAGACCTGCCCAGGAAGATAACAGCCAAACCATATCTTCTCCATCAGGTCTCTGTGTTTCACCCCTGCCTGGACTGTCTTCACCTTCAAGCATGGCTCCTTGCAAGAGGAAGAATTCATACTTTCATTTGTGGAGAGAATCTTAAAAGTATGAAGGCCCTCTACTCTGAAGGCTTATGAGGGTAATTGGTATGTTTTCAGGGACTGGTGTAGAGTCAATACTATCATGACTTTTGAGTGCCTTAATATTTTGACTAGCCGAATGTTATTGTTGATTCTACAAGGAGAAAAGTTTATCATGATAAAGAGCTATTATACCTATTAGCCAATTATTACTTGAATAGACTAAACATTTACTCACCTTGTTCCCAAAATGGAATCTGTCCTGGGTCTTACTTGAAGACCCTCCAAACCATCCTTCTATGTGAGCATGCTGGCAACACCTAGCTGAGGGAAGGGGAGGTAATGGACAAGAGTAACTGCCCTTTGTCTATGCTCTCAGAAGAGACAAATTTTGATCTTTCAGGAGGTAGCAGGCTTATATTTTTAAGGTAAATGTGATCAGGTATTCATGGAGAAACATAATTTACCAGAAAATATGCTTTCCCAGGCATAAAGGTCATTTCTAAGACATTCAGATCCATAGTACAAAAATGTCCCATCTCAGGTATCCTTTCTCAAATATTTAGCTACTTTCAGAGGCAATAAGGTCCTTTCTCGAGCATAAATGTTCTTTCCAAGGCATAAAGGTACTTTTTCAGGCATAAAGGTGTAAAAATCATTTCTCGGGCATAAAGGAGGTATATCCACAAACTTAAGAGCCAACAAATTTCTTCTGCAATTTCACATATGATGCATATGAAAATAAATGAATCTACAGACAAAATAATTGGTAATTTCTTTAATTCTATTACAGGTTGAGGCATACCAATCCCCAGGTCACCACCTCAATGGTGGGCAGCATTCGCTCATACAGCCCCAACCTATCAGAACATTCTGCTGCTGACACAGAAGACAGTGATGATGATTTTCATCCACAGCCCTTGCTTCACTGAGGGCATACCTCTTCAGTTACAGGGTTTTGATGTATAGAAATTGGAATAATCTTGGCCTTTTGCAAGGCATCTTAACAAAAGAATTGAACATAGATAGTAGCCAACTTAAAAATATTTAGACAGTTAATTATGATAACGATAATATATTATGATGGACTTTATCATGTGTTGTTTTGCAAAGAAACATTAACATTTATTGGTTGCTGCTAGAATCTACTAAAGTTTCTCCCAAACCTTTTTGAATTCTCCACAGATGCCATTGAATATGCAAAATGAAGTTGTTTGATTGTTTACTGATACATCTACTTATCTTTCATAACGAGGATTTATATTGTCTGTTTAGAAATCTATGCCTTTTTTGGGAAGTACTATCTTTCAGTGCTGTGATTTATTTCTTCTGTTTAGAACTGTATGCATTTAAAAAAAAGTGACCTTAACAAAACGTATAGCTTCATTTATCTCGAAGTCCCTTTTTACGAGACAAACATGGTTCATACAACCTTGAAAAATCCTTGAATTTAAGGAATTGCCATGAAATCTTAAATTTTAACACATTTGTTTATCTTTGAAAATTTCTTGAATTTTTCCAACAACTTATTGAATTTATTGAGAAAGTGCAAAATGTTAAAAGGTAATAAAATATTTAACTGTTTTACTTCACCTTTTTGTATTAAGAAGTATTATAGTTGTAAGCTTCCAGCAACACTTGCCAAATTTATAATGCTACAGGTGAACCTTGGATAAATACAATATGTAAGGGCCAGATTTAAAACTGTTGACTATTATTTCTCATGCAGCGAAGTATCACACTTACATAGCTGTCATCTTACTAGTGTAACCACACTACTTCATTGTGGTCATATAATAGAAACATTTTTAATAGTAATAATTTTTGGAATATCATATGTAATGTTTCTTAAATATTATTACAGGATAATGTGACTTGGTATTCTGCATAAATCCTAATATAGATGGATCAATTTGTGCAATATATTATTAGTGATCTCTTTATCCAATTGCCTCAAATTTCAATAACCTATTTGTGTTGCAATATCATGAACACACCAATCTAAACATAACAAAACTGTTTGCTTTGCAACTGGAGCACATAGTGTCTAGTTATTTTTTTATAATAAAAAAAAAACAAACTGCTAGCAGATTCTTCTTTAGGACTATTCCATTAAAATTTACCAGAGGATTGGAGGAGCACTAGTGGGTCAGGGACCTTGATAAAATACTTTAACATACCTGTTTTTTTCTGGTTATTGTACATTTTAAATGTTCTGGTACTGGAAAAGACAGGGTTATATGTGCATTCAGATTGAACTTTTTTGAAGTAAAAGAACATTTACTTAAAGTCTGATATTCTTTTCCTCGAGTGTGCTTTATTATTTAAATTTGTATACCTTATGATTTTGTACATTGTCACAATCATAACAAACATTTGTTATTAATTTCAGTCATGTGATTATTGGTTAAGACAAAAATTTTATTTTAATGAAATTTGGCAAATTTTAGGTACATATAAAAATTATCATTAATTATTTTTACCTTTAATTATTTGTACATCACAGAAAATAATGAATATAAATTGTAAGAAAATTTTCACACAATACAACATGTAGAGTTTTCTTTTCAAATACAGCATTAACATTTTGAAAGCTTTACAGATCTCTGATAGCTTTAGAAATAAAATTACTTTCCTGAACATATTGACTCTTCATAAAGGCATCCACATTTTTTAAATTGAAAATTATGCTATTGGTCATTTTGTTGGATTAATTCTTTGATGGGAAAAATTTTATTTGCATTTTACTTGTACATGTATTATCACTATTTTTTCTTCAAAAAATAGCAAATCTGCTGTGGAGAGAAGCAAATAGTAAACAGAAGTTGATGTATGGTCCTGCTTATATGTAAATTCTTCGGATGTTTATATTTTCAGGGGTTATAAGGTATCGTTTTTATTTGATATAATTCATTATTTATACATTTTTGCAAGAATTTCAACTTTATTCTGCACAGATAAACATACTACTTTTCTAGAAATTTGTATCTAACATACAGCTATACAAAAAGTATTCACCTAAGTTTAAGGTTAGTATTTGAACCAGATTAGATCGTTTTCATTGTCTAGTCATCCTAACCCAACAGCACAACATAGGTACCATGTATACTAACTTATTATGGGATAGCAGATCAAGGTCTATTTTGTTTGTGGTTATAATTGATTTATAAGAGAGTATATGCAGTGTCTCATTTTTTGGTGGCAAAGTTGTTCATGTTACTACCAGAAACATTAAGAATATATTTGAGTTTTTAGTAAAAGTAGAAACCTATGTAACGTTTTATGTAGAGGTCATGGTTGGCAGGCAAAACAAGATGTGACACACAAGCTTGTATAAATTACTTCAATCAGATTTTGCTGAACAAAAAGTCTTATTGTATTCATCTAAGTAATATAAGCCTCAGTGTAATTGAAGTATCTTTATTTTAAACTATGTTTTCATTTCCTATTTTGAAGATATTTTTACATTTCTACTGAGATCTGAGATTTTCTTATGGAATCTAACTTGATACACATATATTTTCTGCGGTTTTTGCAAAAGAAATTGATGGCCCTCCATTCTTCCCAAATAAATTGAAGTGAAATAGTTTTAGGTGTTTAGAAGGGGAACTGTATAGTTAAATGGCGTGAGATTTGTTTACTTTTTTTCCAAAATAAAAAAGACATTTAAAACAGTAGATGATTCATCACATTGACTTCAGGGTAGGTTTTTATTTCAGTATTCAACTTTTAGAAGATTTACAGATTCATGCATATGGCAAAAACTCATTGAATTAAGTCACTTCTTTCTGTGTACACACATCATCAGTACATAACTATTCTACTAATTCCTGTACAATAAATTCATATTGTCAAATCATCTATAATTCAATTCTTTAATGGTAAAATTCTCTTCTGTATATTACATGTCTTTTATTTTTATAGAATTTGTTAGATATTGCAGTGGCCTTTTATGTGTAATTACATGTAACACTATGATCCTGTTGATATGTTGCGTTTCATTTATTGTGGATATTTATTTTTCAGGGATTTAGTGAGGTTTCTTGGTTTTTTTTATGTAATTTATTTTTGAATGCCTGTCTTAAGTCAGGTTACTGTGTTATGGTGTTGGCCATCCATCTGTCCAGTATCATTTCCTTATCTGGCCTTGAACTTAGTTGGGGGAAAGTTTCACAAAATATTGTCAGAGTATATATATTTTACTAGGCTGTGTTCATGTACCATAGCTGTGTTCTTTTCTTCAAAATCCAAGTCAAGGGAAGATTGAATGTTATTATCTGACTTTTATCCTTGTCCAGAGTAACTTTTGACCCACTTAGGATATTTTGATGAATTTTAGCCAATTATATATTGTGTATAGATGGTGCATTGCATACCATAGCAACTCCTTGTGTGATGGTCATGTCACTGCTAAGGAAAAATGCAATTTTACCTCTTAAATCCTTGTCAAGAGGATAACCTTTGATGTATTGAAGATATCTAAATGAAACTTTATCTATTTATATGTAATGTATAGATAGTGTATTACATACCATAGCCCCACCTCATGGTGAAGATAACAGCAGGGAAAAATATAAATTAACCTCAATCCATGTACAGATATAATCCAAAGAGAATTTAATGAAACTTTTGCTTTCTATATCTCTTGACAGAGTCTAAATATTCAATCATATCACATCCTTCAAGATCAAGGTTGCAATAAGGAAAGATTCAAATGTGTGGCCTCGTTTCTCTTTGCAGGCTGTCACTTTTTTATACTGAGTCTGATATTTTGATGAAACCTTTCTCTAATTCATGCCTTATGATACAGTAATCAATTACCTAGAACAGAGGTCAAGCTAAGTAGGGAATTGGTCAGGAGATGGATATGTATGTCATGTGTGGTTCTCAAATACATTTTTATGAGAATTTCCACATTGTCGTCAGCATGTATGATTTAGTATTATAAATTCAAATTATAAATACATTTATAGATGAAATATTTATCCAAGTTGAAGATTAATTTAGTAGCCAACAGTAGATGCTTTTCATTGTATTGTCTTCATTAGTATCTAGCAAAACCTGGGTATCTCTTTTCTGTAGTAATTACAGAAACATATGTTTTATGTTGCAGTTTTGGAAAGTCTCATGATATGCATCTTATCATGGTTGGCTGACAAAACAAAGTGTTATATATACCCTTTGTAATTTATTAGATCTGATGTGAAACTTTTGTGCTTCTCCCCAAAAATTACCTTTTTAGCAAAATATAAAAAAAATCTCAGTTTAACTTTAAATATCTTCCTTCTACAACACAAAAAACTTAATTTTTCCTATCATATTTTTTAAATTAGAATTTAGATTTCAATTGTGAGAATTGTACTCTTCAAAGTAAACTTCACTGAGCATCTGATGTAGAAAGATATACTTCTATATGTAATTGCTTACAAGTCGAGTCCAACAGCAAACTGCACAGACCAAGAAACCAAGATCTACAATCATATAATTTGCTGGCAGATCTGGGTCTATGCAGTTTGTTAGGAATAATCAGTAGAACAAACAATATATACCCTGATCTGCAGGTGAATAATGTGATAACAGATTAGGGTTGACATTGTTTGTAGTTTGGTCTTGAACTGTCAGTAGGTATTATATTCAGTTTAACATTAAGTAGTTAAATATTTTATTGGTGTTAAAAGTGAATATCAAAGATTTTGCAATATTTATGACAAGTTATACACTGTAGCAATGCAAAAACTGATTATTTTGGGTTCTTCAGTTTTTTGTAACATTTATTTCATTAGTCTTCTTTTCCATTCATCATATTTTAGAACAATTGTTAAATATATGCATCTTTTTTCTGACAGGAGAAATACTTAAATGCCTTCCTCTTTGGAAGGGGAAAGATGCTACTTCTGTTGCTTTGTTGTGGGTAAGAGTACTACAAATAGAAAAAATTTAAAGAACAGAAAATAAGTCCAGACCCCACTCCTACAGAATAAAGTACTTCATTCTCCCTCCCCCAGATAGACCTAAATGGAATAGCTTTTATTATCAGTAGTTGATTTTCATAATTAACATAAGATAGCAGTGGATCAAAAGTATTATGTTACCTTGTGATCATATAATTTTTATGCATATAATGCTAAACCAAAGTGACCTCATGTGTTAATCATTCATAAAATATTTATCAGGTTGTTTTACAAGCAGTAACGGTTATGTGAGAACCACTGATATTTTAATTTTGATTGTCGTTGGAAGTAATGCCAACAATATACTATCCATTTGTTTTGATAGTAATTATACATATCTTGTCATTTGTAGGTTTAAAAAATTTTTGACATATATTGGACATTTTTGCTCATGGAGAATTACTCTTGTGTTAATATGAAAAATATTGTTGGTAGTTTAACGGTTTTTTTTACTTTAGATAAATTTATCTAAATAAATTGTAGATATAAATGTCAAAGCCATGCATGTATTTATAATTTCACATTTTGCATTGGCAGATCTGAAAACTAGACATTTCATAGCTCATTAATTCTTATGTCCAGGAACATGTTACTGTTTAATTTCTAAAACCAGGGTTGTAATAAATAAAAATAGCATTATGAAACTGATGACCATGTTGAATATACTGTCTCACAGTATTTTTCAAAATGGTGGACAAATGCTTGCATAGAGTTGGTGTAACATTGAAGTTTTGCAATTTTTACAGCTGTGTTCTTCATAAATTTACATATAAACTGTACTGGCCTTAAAGAAATTATATATTCAGTAAATATTTTTTAGAAAATTGGTTTCATTACATATCAATATTCAGAGTATATTATGACTCTAGTTTCTCTTTTCCTCATTTGACAAGTCACAGTTTGGTTTAGTTTGGTGGGGTTTAATCCTGTTTTCAACACAAGATAAACCCAAATAAGAACCGCTTATCCATGGGAAGCATGTTACAGTATGTTATCTTTTAGTAAACTTATCTTTTGTTGCCTAGTATCACTCAATAGCAGTGCGTACAGTTTGACTGTTGGCAGAACACTACTAAATGCTAACCTTACTAAATGCAGCTTAGATACCATAACCTGATAAATGTCTTGTATAATTTTATTACATACTTAATCTTAGATATTATTTGTTTACAATAAACATATCATCTGCATGTCCATATCACACCAAGACTGGAACTAGTTTGGTGTTTAGACTTGTATACTCATGTATTCATCAGTGCATTGAATCAAAATTTTGTTTTGAATTCTATTGACACCTTGTAGCAGAAACTGTCTGAAGAGCATAAAAGAGAGGGGGTATTAATAAACACAAAACTGCATTTGTGTTTTGTTTTGAGTTGAGAAAAGGACATATTTGTTATGGCATGTGAATATTTCAAGGCTTTCATCATATCAAACTCATTCTGTCCTCCTACTTGGAACAAAACATGAAGGTACCAGTGCAAGTCAATAACTTGCAGTCCTGCTATTAAACCAGTGCATAATGAGATAACAAGATGCTAAGTATGTTTGTTGGCATATTGCAACAATGGATTAAAGAATTTTTTTAATTTGTGAACTTATACTATATATATAT
>QKMX01351664.1:0-10221 GCA_003401595.1 Venustaconcha ellipsiformis
ATAGGCGGCTTGTCGACATAAGTGGGTAGGACTGTATATACTAAAACATGGTATAGTGAGGACAGTGTTAAATACTAAACCATGGTATAGTGAGAACATTGTATGAACTGAATCACAGTATAGTGGGAATGTTTAAATGTCAAATAATAATATATATAAAGATATAATACAAAGTTTCATATTGTTTTCTTTTTGAACAATATGGTCATATATTTGATAAACCAATTCAGTTTTTGTCATTGTGACAAAGCAGTACTTTGTTAGATCCATAACAGTGTTTAAATATGGGAATACTGTACTAATTTACTATGAAGAAATGTGCACCTCAGTAATTTCTTATCTGAAATACAAAGCAGTTGGTTTGGGATTTTTGCCATTACTTTTTAGAGAATTTATTAGGCAACAAACGAAGATTCTTTTAGGTAAGGTAAATTGGAGATAATTCCTTTTAATGCAAAATATTAATAAGTAAGAACTATCCTATACGTAAACAAGGGCATATCCTTCCCTTTCCAGCTCAAAACAAAGTGGCAAAAGAAAACAAGGTGAATAAAATGTGTTTCGTACATTTCCTGTCCCAAGTGAAACATAGTTCGTAAGAAGGACCACAAATACATTTACAGGTGAATCGTAGCATTTTTAGATCAAGAAATATGGACTAGGGAGAGTGAGAAAGATAGCTCATATTTGCTTCCTTATGTTTATTATTTATTTAATATGAAATATTTTAATATTTTTCATATTCCTTGCCTTTGCCAATAGTTAAAAGTTGCCTTATTGTAATAAAGCTTTTACAAATTGATGTGTTATGTTTTCAAAAATGATTTTTACAATTAGACAATATCAAATCATTACATACTCTGTACAGGTGTTCTTGCATACTGGAATCAAATAATTGTCATTGTTACTTTCAATACATTGTATTATTGAATTTGAATTAAATTGATAAGTAAAATTTAAACTATATTCCAATATAGTTTTAATAACACTAGTAGTAATTCATAATTCTTTATGAATCATACTTAACCAATAAAACCAGCTGATGTAGTTTTATTTAAAATCTAATGCCTGTTCTAAAACTTGTCAGGTTAGTTATTAAAAGCTTATTGAATTTATGAAAGCTGATCACATCCAACTTGGCATAACATTGCCACTGGCTGTGACAATGTCTGTTCCATTTACACTTTAAGTAATTTGATTTTTTGTAAAGATTTTCATCCATTCTCTGGAACACTTTTTTCTTTGGTTGATAAATCATCCTTAGAATCACTGTAATCATTGTTACTTTGGATACACTCTATTGTAGGTCTTTTGGTCCTTTTTCTCAATTTTAGATTGCCTGGAGTTACTTCCCCTAAAATACTATCATCACAACTGCCCTCTGAGCTTGATGTCTCCAAGTCAGTTTCCGACGAGTCACTAGTTTCTGACAAGTCTGGTTCCACCAGAGCAACATTCTGAAGTAAAAAAAAAAAAGACATTAAAGATACCCTGACAGTATAATAAAAGGAACCATGTCCACTGAAGTTTCAATGGAAACTGAAAAACTAACTATAACACTTTTCTCAAATCATACTCCAGTTAACATTTCTATTGACTTTTTTATAATCTGGTCTGAGATGCTAAAATCACTAAATCAATATCAAGTATTTTCAATGAAGAAACATTATAATACATTAATATAGTTTTGTCATTTAATATTTAAAACAAAAAAGGGTCGATAAACTTAAAGGATTTATTCTGTATCAAAATATTTTGTCTCTGAATGCATGATATTGTATAACAGTTGATCGATGTGAAAGCACATTATGTCATAGGAATATTTAATAGAAGGTGCTTTTATACCCCACACCATGTATTGCAATCCTCCAATTAGGTGCAACAGTAAGAAATTTATGCTAATGGATGGATTGATGAAAGAAAACCGACTATCCCATAAGCTCTTGTGGTCTCTGACCAACAGAGCTAAAAAAAATTTGAAAAGTAAATCCCATGGAAGAAATAAATATGCTATATATTATTTATATTTTATTTTATATGGATTAAAGTGCACAAATCCAGCAAGAGACTGAAATGTTCAGACAGGTGAAAATGTAGGTGGGACAAGTGGTTTAAAATTTTTTTATCAGACTTATGTACTGTATATGTCAAAATCTGCAAAAAATGCAGCAACTCAATAAATGAGCAAGAGTACCATGTGCAACACATTAAATATATGAATGTAGGCACAAACTACCTGTTATTGATTATTAACCAACCAGTTTCAAGGACTGTGCTTCTTAGTGGTTTTGAACTAAATGTGTATAAACCATTCTGTCGGGTCTGTGTTGAAGAATTTTGTGTAAAACAATTTCTCTTCCTTCAGTCTCAATGACCTTAAACATTCACATTTTAACCCTTAAGAATAGGGTTCTTCTTTACACTAACCAAAGTTTGATAACTGTAGATGGTGAAGAACTCATCATTGTAAAAAAAAAAAAAAACCCACTTATCTTTCTTCATTCAGAGTGACACCGTGACATTAAATGGACTTTTCTTCCATACCTTAAACTTCCACAAAGTAAGATATGACATTAAACTGACTGTTTTCTTCTATACCTTAAAGCCAAGACTTCCACAAAGTAAGATATCTAAAGATGGTGGAAACTTTGTGTTATTGTGTGGATTTTGGTAACTGACGGTTAGACAACATAACATATTACCTTATGGTGAGCATACAAAAATTACAGTAAATCATAAATATTGTAGTTGCAATTTGAGGAAATGAGAATTCCATGCAGCTACAGGTAAAATAGTTTTGTTGTGAACCATACACTGTCCAAGTGAAAACAAATTCCCACATAAATTTAACAGACATCTGATGATAAATGAAAATATTTTGATAAATGTTAACAGTATGACTTATAGTTTAATTGGCCATAATGTCAAGTGAGTTTATGGTATAGCCCTGTGTCCATTGTTGTGTCCATCTGACCATCAACAATTGCTGATTAGCTGAGCTTCTTATCACTCTGGATTTTTGATCTGATTTTGATCAAATTTAGAATATTCAATAATACCATCAAGATTTTGGAGGGGTTTGATGATCTTGACATATTAATGAGATGATTTTGCTTCTGACTGGCAGTGCTTGTTACCACTTTTGAAAGCTATGTGTCAGATTTTGATTAAACTTACAAAAATGCCTGATCAGGATCCTGGATAATTTCAATAATGAGCAAGATCTATGCATATTAATGACAAAGTGACCTTGTATCTGATCAGCTGACCATAATACTATGATGGAAAGCATATTTCTGATTCAATTTTGATCAAAATTTGAGTATAGCACCAAGATTGTGGAAAGCATCAAAAGTGAGTGTAACCCGTGCAAATGAATGACTTGATCTTGACTGTGATTGGCTGAGCTTGTTGCCACTTCTTGCAGGCATATTTATAGCTCATTTTGATCAAAATTCAAATATAGAGTTATATAAAAAAAATCTCATATCAGATCTATAATGTGTGGGCACCAAACATATCAATGAGGTGATTCTTACCACTCTAGAGACTATTTTTTAATAGACTTTGATCAGGAACTGATAGATGAGCATATATCATCGTGATTTTGGTTGATTAAGAATGTGACTGAAATTTATACATGTTAATAACATAACTGTGTATTTCATTGGATAAGCTAGTAAACAATCTACCAACTATAATTCTTACCAGATTTTGGTCAAACTTATTGCATAATCTTGTATTATCAAGATGTTCAATGAGTTTTTTTATGAGCAAGATCCATGCATATTAATGAGGGAATCTTGTATCTGATTGACTGAGCTTGTTACCACTCTGTGGACCAAAATCCCATTGGACTTTGTTCCACTGAAAGCTTAAATTATCATTGTGACAGATAGGTTCTATAATAATTGAGATCATTGTATATTAATAAGATATCTTGCATCTGGTTGGTTAAGTTAATTTCTAGATTTTGCAATTATATTTCTTAACCAACTTCTACAAAGCTTGGTAAATTTTATATTGTCAAGATCTTGGAAAATTTTGATTATCAGCATGAGACTGCATATTAATTATGCCTTTATCTTGACAAATAATTGTATTCAAAGTATAGTAAATAAGTAAAATCAACATGATATAAGTTTTGTGAGACAAGGTCAACTGTTACGCTTTATAAGTCAGGTGAGTGATTTCAGGTTGATATGGCTTCTTGTTTCTATTTAGCTGAAATTTTTTACATTTTTGGTTGCAAGATTAGCTTCTTGCAAATGGCAGTGAAAGATTTTGACTGAACAATATTGAAAATTTAAACATTCATAAACCACTATTACAAACAATGATACGTTGAAAAATTTCCAATTTGCTTTGATTGAGCAATCCACTAAGCCTGTTCTAAGGTAATAGCAACATCTCTATGCATCATCTCTTGCATGACATTTTGGTCTGCAATTGTTTTATAAATGTATCTAGTTACTATCCCTTACAAGACTTATTTCATTCCTAAACACAAGCTTCAAATATGGCCAAAGTCTTTATTTACTTACCTTTTCCACAACTGTTTTACTTTTGTTTACATTTGTCGCAATATTTACAATTATATTTTTTAACTTTTGGTTTAATAGCCAATGTTAAGCAAGATTGAAGTGCCTCTAATCCATCATACATACTCAATCCATCATACACAGTCGCAATTAACTGTCAAATGCACAGCAGTCTTTGCACAATGCAGGCTACTAGTCCGTAAGTAAAGCTATGAGATATGTTGGGTGTTTTTCATTTGACTCCAGGTCAGTTTTAGTGTCTTTATTTTCTTTAAGCCTTTTTAAGAAACTGCAAGTACTTTCAAAGTCTTGGAAAAGTTTCAAAGTGGAAACACATGCCAGGAAAGTATATGATTTACCATTTCTATAATGGGTCCCTTACAATCCTCCACATTTTCGATATCAACACTACTAGCTGGCTGAGTCTTCAAGACCTCCTCCAAGTCACGATTCGCAGTATCCATTTTTGGGAGAAACTGTTTTACCTGTGTTAGCACTAGAGAAATAAAAAAATAAAGAAATGTTACAGACTTTATGGAAAAATCTTGAATGTTGGAATATAAATAAGTTTTTGTTATCTTTATACTGGTCACTAAAGTTATAACTACTATAAATGTCACAGCTGTATACCATACTTTTGGTAATGAAACATGGCCAAATATGTTGCACAATGAGCAAGCACAGAAAATATTTTCCCACTGCACTCATGTCCCCATAAAATTAATAAATCCACATTTCTTGATAATTTTAGGGGAACATCAGTACAAATTAAAGTGTATCCCTGACATCTCAACCAGACTTAAACATTAGTAACTGAAACTTCATCTTTAATTTTAAATCAAAATAGAAAAATGTAACTTTGGAAGTTTCTCACAATATCCAATAAAACTTTGTACAGCTGAAATGTACTTTTTGGTTACATTGTAGTTACCTGTCTGAGTAATATATTCTCTGCAGAGGTGACATTGACTATTTGTATCTACCCCTTGAAGTCTGCCACACAGCAAGTTTGGGCTAAACACATCTTATGTTGTCAGCATTCAGTGTCAGTCACACTGTCAGCATTCAGTGTCAGTCACACTATCATTTTGCTATTGCAATAAAAAAGTTGCTTGCAATTATCCCCTTGAATGCTAGTGGCAGTTGCTTGGCTAGTGGCAGTGGATTGGCTAGTGGATTAGCTAGTGGCAGTGTATTGGCTAGTGGATAGTGGATAGGCTAGTGGCAGTGTATTGGTGGCTATTGGTCTTTACCAAGATGCACTGGACTATTTTTATTCAATCTTGATTGATGCTAGTCAAAGTAAAAGTAAGCAGGTGGATATCACTGAGAACAAGTTTTTATGGACAATTTAGTAAGATATGCCTAAATCAATGACAAACAATTCTGATGCGGTTACTCCTTGCCAACACAAGGCTGACATAGTAATAGTGACTAGGCAGAAAATGGCATCCAAGTCAACAATGCCTTTCCTATGTAAATCAATGAGCACAATTAACCAACTCTGGCAGCTGAGGTAAGTTGCATTTCAGAATGGCTGGGATAAGAGTGATTTATTATTTTGGCACAGGTAGAACAAAATCAAGTCCTCATGCCATCCATTGGCAAAATTCTGGATATCCAGGAGAAAAAATTGGGTGTATAAAGCGTAATAAATAATCGTTTAAAGAAATATTTTCCACCTGATTCATGACAATGCCATTATCTCCAGTACAAAAACTGTTTTACTACCAGGGTCAGACAGCATGCAATAAACTCTCATTAGTTAAATGATTTAGGCTTGACAGTAACTCCTTCATCAGCATTAAGTCACTTATTCAACACACTTGTTTGAGTAAACTAGACTATAGGCCTACCCCCCTTTCCAACAGTTTTACCCCACTAACAATTGTTAAAACTAAAACTATCAAGGATATAAAACTTAAACATTTTATTCATCGATTTATAATTTCTAACCTGATTATTGTTGGAGGTCTCTGACATTGTCAACATGCTAACATTTTAAACCAAATAAAAGTTTCTTTACCAGCACAGTCACCATATCTGGTTGGGCAAGTCTACGTAATTTGATGTAGTTCACTGCCTTTGACAAGCTCTGAACAATTCTTCAAGTTTTCAAAACGTTGGAAGTTACCCCCATTTGAACGCATGCATATACGAGTTACATCTTTTCATTTTATTTATTTCCTTAAAAATAGAAATATCAAAACTTGGCATGATAAATACTGGATGCAGATGACTGTGTTCACTGAAAATGGACTGTTCTAAGAACTGGAAAAAGATAGTAAGCAGTCTGTCTCATAGATTATACTGACATTTGGTTTGAAATGCAAACAAGATGACAATGTTTTGGGCCACATGGTCACAATCAAATAATAAATTATATTTATGAATGAAAATGAGCAAGTTTTCTGCTCTTTTATATCTATGAGGGGCGTACAAACTGCCACATGTATGTCTAAGGTCAATAAGAATAGAGTGAATTGATAAAGGGTCCCCCTAGGTAGCAAAAGTTCCTGCTTGTCTGCTTTAAAAGGCCATAATATTTTTCAGCAGGTGTTTAATGATATTACCAGTAGTCAGTCTTTCACCTGGTTAGAAACTGGCAGTCACCCCTATATTCCTCTAATCTGCCCATCATTAAGGTCATTAGAAACTGGAAGTCACCCTTATATTCTCCTGAGTTCCACACCTTTCCTTGTATGCCTTAATACCTTTTATCCCATTTTGTTGACCTTTCTGCATCTACCTATCATTCACAAAACATTGCCACAACTTCCAACTTGTTATTTTCATAATCAAATGAATTTTAAATTTTAATTTAATTACTTTCCAAACCAATGAAAGATAGAAAAATAATGTATATGTGACATATATTACCAATTAATAAATACTGATTGGATAATTAATAAATATTGATTGGAATTTTCAGCACAAAACTTCTTTAAAACTGTTATTTAATATCATGATTTGTGACAAATCCTCCTTATTATTTGCACAAGTACCTGAACTTGGAGAAGCTCGGAAAGTCCTCAGGGGTTGACCAGCTGTGACCAGGGCATTTTTACATCTTTTGTTTAAAAGAAGCATGCTCTCAGTATATGAGCCTGCAATAAAAAACAGAGCATCTTTAGTCATACAATTATGTTATTAAAATATGTGACAGCTTCAATTTTACAATTCTGTCATCAAGACATGTGACATAATTAATCCTACCCTTATGTTATCAAAACATGTGACATAATTAATCCTACCATTATGTTATCAAGACATGTGACAATTAATCCAACCATTATGTTATCAAGACATGTGACATAATTAATCCTATCATTATGTTATCAAGACATGTGACATAATTAATCCTACAAATCTGTTATCAAGACATGACATAATTATTCCTACAAATCTGTTATCAAGACATTTGACACAATTAATCCTACCATTATTTTATCAAGACATCTGACAATTAATCCTACAAATCTGTTGTCAAGTTACAGGACAACTGTAACAGCTCTGAAAAATGGCTTTATGCTTGCAGCTGAGATCTGGGATTTCATGTGCCCCAATTTCATGAAGGAAACATAAAAGAGCGTAGCAAATCTTTCAAGGCTATTTTCTGTAGATTCATAAGAATTGCTTGTTTCAATGGTACTTGTCAATGCAGTTAATATTAAATGTCAATTTATCTTCATTTCTGAAAATGAAGAGTAGGAATGAAAATAAAACAAGGATTGTACAAAATATATGAACAAAAAAGAGAGGATAATTAAAGCAAAGAAAACTTGGAAATTTTAGTTAACAGACACTTAGTTTCAAAGCAGCCAAATATTTATGAAATTCATCCGGTATAGATTATACCAAAGCTATTATAATACTGGAACCCTGTTTGACAGGTCCTATGCATTTTAGTTGCTGGGTTGTAGGTTTAGAACCTAGAACTAACTGTAAAACTAAATATTTGCAACTATAATGTTCACAACACATTAAAACAAAGTTCTAGTAATTGTATTAAATGAAATAAACCACAAAAAAAAGAATATTAATCGGTCTCTAAAAAGAGCAATGGTAAACCAATGCATCTGACAAATACGTTGCCAAACGTCAACATGCTGTATTATGTCCAAGCAAAGAAGACTGGAAATCTAAATCCAGTTTGAAAAACATATCTATCATTTAGCATGTAACTGAATTTAGATACATTTTGCATTTATTTTTTCAGCATATAGCTAAACAGTTCTAAATTCATGATTATTCTTGCAAAAAGAGTGATACAAATACTAAAGCAAATGCCAAAACTGACTGAAACAGTGGCATTATTATCTGATTGTAAACAAACACTGAAACAGTAGCATCGTTTTTATCTTACTGAGATCCACTGTTATGTCACAGTCCATGTTATGACAACATTTTTACCAATAAACCAAGGTAATGGTTGGTTTCATAATAACAGAAAATAATGTAGCCCTACAAGAGTGACACAATACTGTACACAATAATGTTGCCCTACAGGAGTGACACAATACTGTACAGAATTATGTAGCCCTACAAGAGTGACACAGTACTGTAAATAAGCTAAAATGGTACAATGTCTTTAAGAAAATGGGATTTTGATCAAATGAAAAATGTTTTACATAGATGCACAAAGTACAGTGTTTTATAATCAACACTTTTCAGTATTATCTCATAATTATATGAGTTTTGCCATATTTACTGAGGATAAGTCAGCACTGTTGGGAGATCCAAAGAGTTTCCTTTGTCCAATTTACAGCTCATGGGGCGCATATAAGTTCTCGTGTAAAATCTTTGAGATCATCTTTGAAAATACTGGAAACTGAAAAACAAATTACTCAAGATTCTCCAGAAACTTATTTCAATCAGCAGAAGTCTCATTGAGCAGGTTTAAATGTACGCATGTATCCAGGCAAAGTAAACATCAAAATTTCTTGCCAGCACAGAAATTAAGATATCTATGATATTGTGCCTTCGCACTGCTAGCACGCTGAAAGCAAAAACAAAACATTAACAAATTTTTTCCTGAATCTTAAATAATATTGCCTCTTATAGCTTGATTTACTTCACTGTCAATAAAACTATGGAAATATTGTGTCCATGCAGAGTGCTGGAGGTAAGTCAAATATAGGTCATCCAAAAATGTTGATATACCTTAACAAAAATTTTGTCATATGTATTTTTCTGGTCATTTGCGTAACATAATAAATTTTTGGTACTGCTGTTTAGCTCAGGCATTCAGACTTTGTATGTGTATCCGACATGGATTTGATCATGCCCACTAATATGCACGAACAACACGCTGAATGCAATACTCCATTCTCATTAGTCAACTATAAATAAGTTATGAACTAATGCAGGACGTCATTGTCTTATAACCAATAAGAGGATAGTATTCCGTTCAGCAGGATTTCTTTTGCATATTATGCGGGCGCGATCAGGTCCATGACAGACAGTACCATGGGAAAATGGTCTGGCATTCCTTGAAGGTATGATAGTAAACCACACTTCGGATACGCATAAAAAATCAAATGTCTGAGCTCAACAGCGATACCAAATTTATTACGTTACGCTAAATGTAGCTTGAAATATTAGTGTTTATTTTTCAATAGGTCGCACTAGAAAGGAGAGAAGTGTCCTCCCTTGTAGTTTATTATATAGTACATGTACG
>QKMX01351667.1:0-12639 GCA_003401595.1 Venustaconcha ellipsiformis
ATACATACATACATACATACATACATACATATGCATGCACTACTTCAATGAATATTTGTTTAATAATTTCTAAAATATTTAGTAAATAAGAATCTGGCACATACCTTGTTCTCAAAGTAAGGAGTCAGGCTAATATATATTCTCTGGCTGCTATCAACCATAATTTGGACTCCAAAAGCTTGGATAAGAATAAAATTTGATGTAGCTTCCTTCACATAAACAATGTCAGAGGAATATGGCAGGGTTTGTGGATGGCTATTTATGGAGACAGATTTGTCAACAATTTTGACATTAACACCCTGAACAATGAGTTCAACTGACAAAATGCATTGAGCATCCAAGTTTGAATGACATGGTCCAGTAAACATTGTCAATGAAAGAGTTGAATGTAGGTCACTTGGATCAACACTGCTTGAAGGCTGAAATATAAAAGAACAAAATTTGATCAATGATTCTACCTTGCTAGGATATAAGTAAAACTAATTCAAGAGGATATTGATACAAGAAATGTGTCAGCAACAATGCAGATAAGTGTATGTTCTAATCAAGAAAGAAAAAGATAACTTCAGTTGACATAAATGTAATAGTCCCCTATTGCTCAGAACAACAGAAACTCCTCCTGAGGCCTTGTCCCCATTTTTTAAAGTAGGTGTTGAAACGAGAGTAGTTTTTAAGTGTGATGTTATCCATATCTTTCAGTAGTGTTTTGTGCATAGTACTGCAGGATCATCTTCATTTAGGAGCAGAAGAATATCAGTGTAAGTGGCTTTAAGTCCTCAACAATTCCATTGTATGATGGTGCTTGTTATTATAAGTTTAAAGTGAAGATTGTGAAGCTAGGTTGAACCTTTGGCATTGACAATCTGTGTGGTTACTTCTATGGAGGAAGTATGGTGGTGGATTTTTTGTTGGTAGATTTGGAGCCACCTTGAGCACAAGAAGCAGTTTCTACTGCATCCAGGCTCTCAAGCTACAAACCTATCATAGAGTTTAATGGGGTCATCTGACCCCTTTCACTGCCTATTTCCTTGAGATTCATTTTCATTCCTTGGTGATATCAGTGGTGGGGTATTATTGAAGGTTGTTTGAGTAGATGCCATGTTTTTCTGTGCTTGGTAATGGGGAATATTAGAGCTTGATGGTGAATTAAATGGATCTGTTTAAGTTTAAATGTCTTTCACTATTTCTGGATTGTTTCTCATTATGGTGGAGAAGGATGGACCAGGTAGGGATGTTTTTGCCTGTACAAGTTTTCTGGCTTCTGGATGGGGAATGTTAGATGAATGCTTTACCTTCTGTATTTCCTTTTCCTGTTTCCAATATCACAAAACCTTGGAATTGGCATGGTACTGCTTTCCACAGTGGACACAAAGTGAGTTGCTCTACACTCAGATTCCTGATAAGAATCTTCTCCGCATCAGTTAATTGTTTGCCTTTTTGAGCTTTGGTGTTCATGATTGCCATATTTCTGACACTTATAGCACTGAAGGGGGGCTCAGCATGTACATCTCAACCTTCACTTGCAAAAAGCCATTTTTAACCACTCTGGGTACTGTTGGTTTGTTGAAATTGAGTACAATGGTGTCATCGTCCTGCAGATTGTTGTTAAATTTAATATGTATTCTACGGACTGCAGTGACACACCATCATTTTTCATCCCTTCAATGATATCTGTCACTGACTCCAGCCAAGTCACAACAGTGAATCATGCCTTTGGACATATTGAGTGTTGTGTGGTGAATGAGGTTACTGGAAAAGTGAAGGAAGTTTTCATTTTCTTGATATTTTCTGTTTGACCTCATTGCTCTTACTCAACAAGGCAGCCTGATTTCATCTTTTTAAGACTTTATAGTGTGCCCATTCAATCACATAATTGTTTCTTCAATTACAAATGGAGAGAGTGCAGCAAGCGGATTTGAGGAATCTTTAGACTGTATAACCATGAAGTGTGGAAATGACTCCACATTACATGGTTCACAATCTGAGTCAGATACAGTTTTTTTCATTTGTTTTAATTTTTTTTTAAATTATTAATGTTAGTTTGTTCAAAATTCAGCATCTGTGCTCCTCACCCCAACATGAAGCCCAACAGTTTCAAGTACCAGGTATGCACAGACGTTATACTGAGAAGATAAAATTACCTCCCAATTGACCAATTAAGCCACCCCCTTCTAGGAAGTCTTTTAAGGCTTGGGAAACTGGGAAAGCTAAAGGGATAGACTGTATGGCCAATAGTGGTATCAAGAGATATACAAGGAGAAAGATAAATTAAGTAGGCAAGTAAATAAAGACTTCCTAGAGGTCAGCATGACTAGCTGAGTTGTTGAGACTGGGCTCATTCCAACCACCTGTCTATAAGAAGCAGAGACCAAAGTAGTGTACTGCATTGGAAAGCACCTGTACAACCACCAGGATCCTTTTTTTCCCCCAATACTGGATACAACCCACAGCAAACAGGTTGCCTCTACTTAGTCGCCTTTTACAACATGTAGTGAGAACACATCGGGCCAATTCTAAAACCCCAGACCAGCAGGGAAGTGTAAATAGGCCAGCTGATCACATAAACAATCACGTTCTGTGTAATCACTGGGCATCTCATGCACTAACTATGAATTGCCAATGAAGGAAAATGTTAAAAAAAAGTGCAAAATGTCATCAAATGCTCTTAATTTCAAAGAAATATGAAAGCAATCTGACACAAATATTAATGTAATGTTAAATAATTATGTATGATAATCAACCATGTTGCATCACCAATGGTAAGTTTAATGTATAAATATCTGGCTGTAAATATCACTGTTCATGGATTCTACTTTCCCACAGCTGTGCATGTAACTGGCAATGTTTATTTCAGTCTTCTTGACATCAGATTTTTCAGCAGCGATCAAAGGACTCTTTTCATTTAGTCAAATTGCTTCCACTTTTCCTTCTAAAGTGAGAGAATGTCTGATGACATTTTGCATGTTTTGCAAGAACTTGTTCCTTCAGTGTTAATTTGAAGTTATTGAAGAAATGAAGCATCAGCTCCAAAAGTGTAGGTATTCATTTATATTCATTCTGAGTTTTGCTTGTGTTCTTTTTTTTACGCCATTTTCATTCGTTGGAATATTGTTTCTGGATGTAATATCAACTGGTCAATTGAAAGACTTTGAAATATTATCTTGATATTAAACTGATATTTTGTATTTAATTTTACTTTAAAATTCTTAGCTCTTGGCAGCACTTCACATTATTTCCAGTTTGGTACTATGATGTACTGGTGTAAAATATACACTGATCATTTCAAATGTGCTGACTAAGGGTTGTTTACAAGAATGGTTTTCATTAATTAAATTAAAGCCACAACCAAGCCTTTACATTTTGGCCCAAGAGTAGCATACTAAAATTAATGTTGCTAATATGCTACAATTAAATTCGATAAATTCTAATGAAAACTAAATAGTTTTTTTTCAGCAAGAGCTCATATTACAAAGAGTAATAAATCTCAATTAATTGGAACAGAAATAATGTAAGATGGTGCAAGTCTAATTGCATTTATGCCTACAGTAATCCCATCCAAGAGATTTCCAAAAGTTGATTATTTAAAACAAGTAATAAATAAACAGATGTGCCCTTTAAGACCAGTTGGGTTTAAAACAAAAACTGATGAAAAGTGATCATTTTTATGACAGGATATTCTATAAAATGCAGATTCTATAAGATGCTAGCTTACTTGATGCAATTACAAGAGCTTTGCCACTACTACGTATGAGTATAATGTCAGCTGAAATAGCACCTCAAACTACAGCATATAAATGATGTATAGTGTATTGTAGTTAAACATTTTGCTACCAAGCTTGCCATTTTGAATACCAAGATATGATTCTACCTGTATTTATTACCATACTTGTCATTTTTAATTAATAAATATCCTTCCATACCATTAACTTGATTTGCTTATTATATAAAATGACAGATTCAACCAGTCATTTATCTCATTTTTTTAACATTTCAATGTAATCAATTCAGGTAAGAGAAAATAGCATCTAAAAAAATAAATAGATCCAGATTTCAAAGATAGAAGATGGTGTTAACCCATGTGTTGGTAGGTTCAGCAGACTGGTTCCAAATGCCTTATGTTTTCAAAACATTTAACACATACAGTTAGCAAATGATCAATTTCACTATCCTTCATGCATTTAAAGTCAGAGTCCAAAATGGGTATTTTGCCCAATTTTACATACAAAATTTGGTTAATACTTTTTCTGTATTGACCCACAATCAGTCATTATTAAACCAATTATCTGACTGCTTATAGTTGTAATTTCTAAATACAATACATCTGGAATCAACAACCATAGTGCCACAACTAGTCCAACTAAATGGCAAGGTGAAAATTTCTGTACAAAAGAATTTGTACAGGTATGAAGAATAATATGATAAGGAACTGACATATAATAACATAACAATATATCATTACATCACTAGTTACTGCCATCCAAGAATAGATCGAATGCAACATTTATATTTTCTATTAAATAAAATAAGCTTCAGATACTTAATGTGATAAACCTGATTAACGGCTTGCTAATTTATGTTCTTGCTAAGACAAAATAAAAAGCTTAGTGTAGGTATTCATCATGGCTACTATACTGAAACATATTCATAAGCCATAGCAAATGAATTATCCCCCACTGACTGAACACTCTTTAAATATTTTTCAGAAAATATAACATAGCAGTTTCAATCTGGTAGTGTGATAAATAAACAGAACATTTTTATTGCATGCCAGATCAACCATGCAAGAATTATTGGATATGTAATGAATTTTTTGTGTTAGGCCCATCAACATTTTTTACAAGGGACCACTAAGAATTTGATATTGGCCAAAACTTTATAGTGTAGGGGTTATATCAAAATTAGGTAAGACATTTGCTCAATATTTGTGCTTAAATTATTAACTGTTTTACTCATAGCAGAAAACAGTACTTTTTGTCACACAGAGAAAAATAATTCAATCTTCTTAATCCAAAATGTAGAATTTATCACTGATGATTTAGCAATCATTTACAATTTATATTGATATTCTAAAGTAAGTTTTCTATCCTTGTCATTACAATGAGAATACTTAATCATTACAATAATATAAGGTATTTTACTTGTTCATCCAAGTATATTTTAAATATTCATGTAATAACTTTCCTGCAAGATTCTGGTTGATGTTCAGACTCAACATTAACTGGTTCATCACAGATGTCCAGTCCATGCATAAAATTTGCTGTTACAAGTGTCATAACAAGGTAATATGTTCCTGTCTTTTTACCATACTTTCACTACATAGCATATGATAAGCATTTGGATGAAGTAGATGATTCAACCAGGTAAATGTTCAGTTGGATTGAATTCTTTGAATAAGTTATTCACTGAATATCAATGATTTTGATAGTGAATAACATCCATCTAACATTGCATTTTGAATGAAGCCCAAAAAATGTATAAGTACCAAAAGTAAGTAACGTAATATCTAAGTACCTGTGTAAAATATTTGCAGATATAAACATAATAACTGCATAGAATATTTACCAATATAAATACAGTATCAATATCCAATATTTAACAATATAAATATGGCACTATTTATAAAACTAAAGCAAGATGAATAAAAATACCCAAGTAAAGGTTTTCTCCAGCCAAAGACGAGGTACAAGCAATTATCAAGGATTTAGTTATGATATTCTATTTACCTGTATCAGTTTAAAAGAGCATGGTGAATCTCCAGGATTGAATGAGTATTCATCTCCATCAAAGGTCTGCACATTGTTGACACCCAGCACATTGCAGGTAGAAGAGCACTTGTTCCTCGTGCAATCCCACCTGCCCATCTTGCATGTGCTATAAGTGAAAATATTATTGTACAAAATTTTTCTCCATTAACATTACATTGTCAGAATCATTCAGCTGTGATAATTTGAAATATACTACTTAAGTAGGGTCTTTTGGCATTCTATGAGACTAACACTGCAAACTTAACCTGGGTTGCCACCCAAAATGTTAATAATGACTGGTTTACATACTTATTTAGGAGACATTGTCATAGCTATTCACAAATCAAATGGTTCAAACAATGAGCCATGGTCTTTATGGTCTATAGAAATGCCACAGAAAGGCAAATTAAGGACAAGGGTTATCCAGTCTCTCTCAGAGACATCTCATTTCACAGGTTAGTCCAAACATTGAACTTAAAATAAAATTTCAACCAAAGAAGACAGGTTTTTGCTAGAATGACATGAGTCACACAATCATTAGCCAAGACAATGAAGAACCATTATTAATGCTGGTGAAATGAGCTACCATGCCCCAGCTGTTTTGCCATCACTATCATCAGCCAATTTGCCAAACTGAATCATTTAATATCCTCACAATATTAGTTTCGGAGCCCTTAAGAACAAATCATGGAATAATTAATAATAATGTATATTTTGTTAAAAGTTTATTTACACCCTGAATCATCATTACATCTGTACCAAAATTAAAAATTTAAAACTGTATGTGACTGCAATAATTTGTTCCATGACAGTTTATTTATGAGTACCACGTTTTTGCTTTCCTTGTTTATAACATCATCTGTTTCAGATTGGTTAATCACAGCACCACTTGCGGACATTTTAGAGATTTAAAAATAAATGTATGATCATATGAAATGGCAACAATGGTGAATAACACAATAAATAATCTTAAAATGTGCCAATATTGTCTTCAACTTGGCATCTATGTATGTGTTTTGTTAAAGTTTCTTGGTCATAACAACGACACAGTTTTTGACCATTCTGAAAATAATGCATAAGGCATGTGATGCATTGATAACATTTAATACTGATTTGTTTCCAAAATTACTAAATGTTCATGTACAAAAACGTACATATTTCTCTTCTTAACAAATATTGATTTCAATATATTAGATTACATTTTATCTTTCTTCATTAAAAATGTGAATTGAACAGAGATCAGAAGTCACCTGGTTTTATTCATTAGACATTCAAAGACAAACAAGTTGCATCAATGGTTTCAATTCATTGACATTATCATAAAATAAAAATATTTGAATGGGTATAACATTAGGCAGTTTGAAGGTTTTTTTTGGTCATTGTTATGCATAATCTGTATATTTACATTATTTAGACAAGCTGGAAGCATTTTCTTTACCTGTAGCAAAGCATGACATAATTGTCAAGAAAATGTATGAAAATTGTGTTATCAGTTACATATTATCATGTGAAATCAACAAAATAAAATGGTCACTCTGAAACTGATGATACAACAATATGAATCACACTAGTATTGAGTCCTTTGGATTGTCTAGGTAGCCCTTATTTTAAACATGAATTTGTAAAACTTTATCGATGCATGGTTCAAACTATGACATAATGTCTTGTCAGCACTCAAAAATTTACAATGAAACTAAGTCACATCAAAGAGTGTTAATGATATCATGTGAAATAGTTGCATTGCTAGCATAATGACAGAAAATTAAACTGTATCTCCCATCATCACACAAAGGAAAATAAATTACTTGAAAATAAAATTTTCAATCACTTGTTATTTTTTAAGCAAAATCTCTCAAATTCAATGACTTTCAATGATCTAGGTGAAATATTAATAACTTTCAAGGCCTTGAACTAAAGTGTTCATTTCTCAATAACTTTTAATGACCATGCGAACCTTGTACTTAACTTTTTGCATGTTAAATTTTCTCAAAATGTACTTTCTTAATTATTATTACTAATATAAATTACATGAGTTCCAAAACCTGACCCACAAGGCACAAATGCACTGACATTTCAACATTTCCAACAGAAATGACATTCAATTTCAGTTTAAAAAGTTTGTATTTTTCCCACCCTATGATTCCGAATTTTCAATGACAGAGCAGAAACACGTGCAGCTGCATCAAGGCAATCTATCCACACATGTATATTATAATCTGGCTAGTAAATTCGGTCCAGCAAAACTGAAAGAGCATAATTTTGTTACATCCACAGAAAAACATCCCTCCATTCCAGACCAACTATAAAAGTTTATATGCAGTAAGTGAAACTCGACAGTCAAATTTCTGATAATACTGATGCCAAATATACTAAAGGCTTTGAAGACTAAAATGAAAACATCAGAAAGAAGAACAGTCTAAGATAATTGTGGTCCTTTTACTATTCCCAAATCTAAGACATTACTGATTTCAATTCATTTATTTTCTACTTTAACAAACATTAATTTTATTTTTTTTTTAAACTAGACAACTGAGTTGTTACCAAGTATTGCATTTCATCTTTGTTGTCTGACCATCCACATAGCTCTGTCCATTGTAGTAGCACTTGCACTCTTGTGCTGTCACACACTTTCCTTCTTGCAGGAAAGTTCCGGTTGGACAGTCACACCCAGACACGATGTTGGTGTAGCACTCATCAGGCATGACGTAATGTAGTGCATTGCATGTGCGGGGACAGCTAGGCATGTTGTCCAAATATACTTTTCCATCAGAACAATTTTTGGCTGTAAAAATTGTAATGTATTTGGGGTTTTTTCTCAAATTGATTAAGCAAAGGAGAGAAAGTGAGAGTAAAGGACACAAAGACATAGATAGGAGAAACTGCATTTTAAAAAATCCACATCAAGAGAAATTGCTTAAGATAAATATGTTATTTTCTGAATCATGTAAAGAATTTGTATATTCATTCGGATTGATGATATTTTTTGGTTTGGTCAATATAAGCACATGCACCATAAAAGTTGCGAGTCATATTTTCTCCATTATTCATCTGGATCAAATTACTTTTGCTGGAAAAAATTATCAAGTATTTCTTCCATAATATTTACCAGAACATATACCTTTTGATGAAAACTTCTACTACCTCAGTCCAGATCTCCCAGTCTAAAGCACTTTAGATGAAAACTTTAATGTTATCTGCAACCTAGGTGGCATTTAATTAGATATAGAGATATCCCTTTCAAATAGGGATTGGTGCCAACCCATGAACTCTTCTGTTACCACTGGAGCAGAAGGCATGCTATGTATATGGGAGTAACTACAGGGAGACTGGGAAGGTGAGTATTTATTATGATCTGATAAGTATTATTGTAGAAATATTTTTACTAGAAAAAAAGGTCATCTTACAATGCATTAAATAATCATAATACATTTTCAGTATTGGCAAGGGAGATAAATCCCTTGGGATGCCTTAGGTATGTGAAACATCTTCTACATAACCTGAGTGGACAATCACTAAGACTCCATAGGTCAGGGAGTGGCTTCAAAATGAAAAAATAGTTCTCTCCCACAAATGAAGTGGAAGTCGTGAAGTCGCATACTTATGAAACGGTCATATGACCTGGGAAAGCAGCCTGTTGTGCCAAAGATAAATATTTCACCAGATGACGATGAAACATTTAGGATGAAAGATCTCTGTGAGACTGATCTCCATCTCAGGTCATGGACATTGGCAATAATCCCAAGTCATGAATAGTAGCATGACAATGTTTGTGGCAAGTTACAGCTCTAATTTTGTGAGCTGAAAACAAAACAAATTCATTTCGTCTGGGGTAATTTTCTGATACATAGAATAAATAACACTCTTTATCCAGGGTGAATGTAGTTGTGTTGATGTATTGTTCTTCCTCTCTGTGAGAGGCAACCTCAATGCAATAGCATGGTCCATCTAAAGTACCACTTCAGAGCTTGCACTGTGTCCTGTAGATAACCCTCAGATAAAGCATCTAGATTTGACATATTTCTTCAAATTTCACATTCTTCATAATTGGGAGCCTGTTATTGACAATGTAATTAGTGCAGTCATAAGTGATATTGACACATCTTATCAAAACTTGAATGTAATTTGGTTGCACTGATAGTGCATTATTTTGTTAATTCAGTCTCCTATGAGCTATATTACACACTGAGGAAGTAGGTAATGTATGCGAGGGTTACCAATGAACCTCTTATGACTAATTCAAATTTTGTCATATTCAGCCATGTTAGAATCTGTGATAAATTCTAATTTGGGCAATAATCCAACATCATTTGATGTGTGTAGTCAAAAATGGACAGAAGGTCAGATAGATCTTAGTCTTGTTTGATACACTCTATTCCATGATGACACATGGTTCCAGTGATAGTGGAACAGAAGCCTTTAATTGTAATTGGTGCTAGGAAGATAGCTGTTGAGGTATTGATGCCTACAGTGATATAAAGTGTAGTTGTGCACACCAATGTGTGAAGATATTCTATTTAATTTCATATTCTATATTGCATGAGTGATTTCACCACAACTGGCTGTGAGAACTGTTTGTTCACAAGAGTTTGTTAATTTAAGAGCCAGACATGCAGGTTCAGCAACTCTGGATGGGATTAAGCATCTGCCTTGTTGATCATTTGAGCAGTTAAGGGAATATCTCGACTTTCCTAGAGACTTGGTTGCAAGATTGATGATACTGTTAGTCCAAGACTTTTCCCATTTGCGTGAAGCAATCTGGATGAGGCAGCACAATGAGTCTCTCGCTTCCAGCATCACCTTAAGAATCATAAGTTTTGGAGGATATGTCTGTACATCCTGGGCATTTCAATCGATAGAAGTAGCACTGACTGCCCAGGCCATCAGATACAGGACTGGTCAAACAAAGAATGGGAGTTTGGCATTCCACCTTGTTGTAAATAGGTCCAAATTTGGTAAATCCTATCAGATCTATATTGAGAAAAGTCAAAGGATGAAGAAAATGAGTCCATTAATACATATAGTAAGCCTGGAATATGACAGTCATGGATATGGATTTGTCATTAAAGACACCACTTTAAAAAATCCCAAACAAGAATGCAATTTATGAGGACTTAGTTCCACATCGTTGTATGAAATAACATACTAGAGTGGAGTTTTGGACAGAATGAGAATCCCATTCCAATGTAGATTCTCTAACCATCAATGAAAAGCTTTCAAAATAGCTTTCATCTCATTCATCTAAGGAATGTTGATATGTAATTGACTATCCTAAAAGGGCCAAACTCCATTTGCTACCTGGAATGATGAAACTAGGCATGCACACCACCACCACCACCAGTCCCCTGTGCTTGCATCCATACTGATTATGATTTACAGATGTTGTACTTGCAGAAGTATCCCCAAGTCAGGTTTCCCCATTTTCAAGAAGGAATCTCGAAATGCACTGATTCTGAGAAGTTGGCCCAATGGGCAGAGGCATGGCCTCCATTTGGATAAAAGTATCACTGTAATGGGCACCTAAGATAGCAAACTAGGACTAGGACATCTGCTGCCACACTGAGTAAACCCAGCAGGCAAAGTAATTCCCTAATGATTGGACTGTCCCTCATAAGCAAGGAAGCAACCATTGTCCTAATTCAATGCATGTTCCTGAGGGAGATATACTCAGTTTACTTGAGTGTCGAATTCTAAATCTAGATGATCAAAATCTTGAGATGGTACATGGTCCATGAGGTCCTTGTTGACAAAGAAACTGAGGTTGAGAAGAGGACTAACAAGGAATAAAATGTCTTGCTGTAAGATAACTCACCTTCTGATCTAGTAGAATGTAGTCTTTGTTGGTGAAGCATGCACTTCATGGAAACCAAGTCAATCAGAAGACATGAAGTCATGCATCTTGTAAGTCCAAGCCGATTGTATATTCGCCCAATTGAACAGAATTTTGAACCTATCATGGAGTTCCATCATGAACCAAGGGACAGAAATTAGTTGAATGAGTGGGCTTATGTTGATGATCAGCTGAAGAATGCAGTGTTTCTAACTGAGATAATCCTGAATAAAGGTGTGCTGAAAAGTAATACTGAACTCTCCAGATCAATGGATCATAATGGCAAACCTTTTTTCATTTGGTAGCAAAGGACTACATAAGGTGAAGTGAAGATGTCATTGAGAGATAGAAGTCCCTTTAGAAGTCCCTTTAGAAGAGAAACACTGGTAACAACAATCTCTTTGCCACTTTTCCACTTTTGTTTGGGAGAACTTGTTTTTGATAGTTGTAAATTCAGCATGACTGGTCACTAGTGTCTTGTGTTCTAGGAATGTTTCTGCATTTCTCTGTTGATTGCCCTGCAAATCCCTCTGCTGTTGAGCCTGCTAGGGAGGACAATTTGCATCCTTAATGGCCTGTTACTGGAATTCATGTATCTGATCATTAAAGAGGAGATTAGATGATAAAGGATGTAAGCGTATCTTAGCCTTATGATGGTCTTAAGAAAGGTGGACATAGAGAGCACTGCATCTCATTTCACCAGTTGTACATTCATATATGTTTTAAGGCCTTGGCCAGTGTATGTTGGGCCACTATTTCTAGACATGGGCCAGTTTATAAATAGATACCTGCACATGTCCTATTGGGATTCGGGTGGGAGAAGATAAACTGTGTTCTGCCTATTGATACTCAATTCAACACAGAATCCATGCCACAACATTATACACTAACTGCTGTGTAAATAAATACTAACAATCAATGTGTACAAAGGATTGCTTTGAATAACAAATGTGCTATCCCAATCAACCAATGGCATACAAATGGAAAGTTGGTGTGTGGGACTTATAGAACTGCCAACTAAAGTTTGAGGAAAAGCACTAACCTCTTAATGCTGAGCACCAAGCAAGG
>QKMX01351669.1:0-13187 GCA_003401595.1 Venustaconcha ellipsiformis
TAAAATTGCGCCCCTATCAAAGCTTTGAAAGTATAAAAGACTGTCCGGCTCACCGATCTTGCGCCCCCCCCCCTTTCAAGTGGCCCCCACGGCACTTGCGGCGTCTTGCCACACCCTCGATACGCCTATGTTTAAGCCAAACTATGAACATTGGACACTGTTTCAGCACAAATCTATCGAATGGTCAAGGAAGTTTTAAAGTTACTGCATGGACTGTCTTCCGAAACTTCTTGCAAGTGATAGTTGAAAAGCCCTCTAATCCAGTAACTTTGAATGTAAAATGAGCAGAATTTTGAATTAGAAACATACAAACTGAAATTACTAATTTCATAAAAATTTAAGTCAATATAACCATTAGTTTAAGATATGTATTGATCAAAAATAATTTCTGAAAAAGACCATGACGACTAAGAGACACTATTTCCATTACGGACCAACTAAAAGAGAAAAAAATAGAGTAGAGCTATCAATGCTTTACCGATAGCTCTCATAACGACCACTGAAACTGAATTACTGTCAGTAGAGATTTATATCTAATTAAGATCAACTAGACTCCAGGACGCAAGTGCATGCATGTTTCCAATGTCAGAGTCATCTATGTTGTCGTTTAAATGAAGGGGTGATAAAATACAATTGCTAATAGAACAAGACTACCACAAATGGCACATGAGACCAGTCTCTTATGTTTATCCCTATTTACGGGGCTTGACTCGAGTAAAATGTGTGGACTACGGAAAAGCTTCATCACAATATCTGTAGGGTTAAAAAGTGACAGACTGGAGAAAGATAGCGACCACTGACATTATCATCTGTTGTCACCTTGACCCTGAGGCAGGTGGTATGACAGAATATGCAAAACTGTCAAAACATACAAAAGGTTGACATTTCATAAAATGTCTTCATTGTTTCAAAAGTTATATTGATACCTAAATAAAAGTCACTGATTCATATTCTCCGTTGCCATTATTTTGACCTTGAGGCATGGGTCAATGGGGCTTGGCTCTCAGATGTGACATATCATCTAGTCACAATACATTTTTGGGGACAGTTCTATTGAAGTGTCTTCAGTACTCTGGGAAAGAACACAAGTCAAAGAACTACATCTTCATTTACCTTTACCTTGGCTTTGAGGCAGTGGGAATGGACATGACATGTGACACACTGTCCATCATGAGATATATTTAGGCGAAGTTTCATGAAAAATCTCTCCAACTGTTACAAAGATAGTGCTGAACAAGAAAATGCTACTGGATGAACAGAGAGGTGGGATAATATAACATGCCTGGCTTGGGATCGGCACAGGAAGTTGCAGCAGAAATAAATCATGCAGAAATGATAATAATACATAACCATAATATCGTTTATTTTCGACCAAGAAAAAATCATTGGGATAATATAAAGCAAAGAGGGCCCTAATTTATTTCTGAGTCTAAAAATTATAAATGTTTAGTCATGAACATACCCTGTCATACTAAAACGTGACAGATACTGAGTGATAAAAGTCAGGACTGCCATCAGCTATCACATACTAATAGGAATAAGATAAAAGGGTTGCATGAGATGCAAAGTTTGATATACATTTAAATATTTATACCACACTCTGCTACATGATACTGGCATATATTATTACATCCTACATACTAAATTACTTAAACAGTACATTATGTGCCAACCATATAGTAAATCATTTTATAAAACTTCATTTATATAAAACACTCTTTCACTTATCCAATACTTAACTTTTTAAATTAAAACCTAATTATTAAGTATTTTCTATGTATTAAATGCATGACATTCACAAAATATGGTCATGCTTGAAGAAAGAGAATTTGTTAATTTGTGGAAACCACTTTTATTCTGTATCTCTTGTTGACTTTGACCTTTGGCATACTGACCCCTAAATTTATAAGTGCCTTGCTTGTCTCACAGGCTAGCCATCCGCAAAGTGTAGTAATGGTCTGTGACAAAGATTGGAATTATTTTATTGAAACCATTTCTTTCTTGGAGTTATACTACAATGACCTGTGATGCAACAACACTAATATGCATCTTCCTAGTGTTGAATGCAAGCATTCTATAAAGTCTAGTCAATGTACTGGGTACAGAACTTATGAAGTTTCTTGAAACTAATCTTTTCTTCTGTCAGTCTTTGTGACTTTAACTTTAACATTTTATCCCCAATGACTTCTTAGTCTATACCGCAAGCCACCCTTAAAAATTGGTAAATGAAGGCAATGAAAAACTCAAGATACTGTGGAGAAATAATTTTTATACTTGGTTTCCTTGACCTTGATCTTTTACCTTTTGACTCTAATTCTCAATAGGCGTCTATAAAAAATGCGAGCCAATCTAGTCAGGGTGTCTGGTATTTAAATCATATTACTGTGTGAAGAGATTTTCTTCTTTTAGTTCCTGTCACCTTGATCTTTGACCATTTGAGCCCAAATCAATATGTTTCTTCCTGGCCACAAATGTGAGCTACTGACAAAGTTTGGTAATGATAGATGGTGGTGAAGTTATATTGTGTGGAAATGAGATAGAGATGAGAAGACAGATAGACAGATGGACAATATAAAATGAAATGCTGTGCACAAAACTGAAGAAATAAAACTTCAATGCATATTTTCTATGACAGTAGCCGTGACACTGTTGTGATTGGGTCAGGACACCATGTCAGAGAATGAATTCCTTTACCTTCATAATGATTCATCCATGTAGGAATACAATCCATCAGTGATTTAGGAAATATAAGCAAATTAGAAAAATATTTAACCAAAGCCATTAATAAATATTTTCTATGAGTGTGACCTAGGTCAAAGAGGCAGGAATATGTTGCAGAATGAACTGTTTTAGCCTTGTAATGATACATACCAACTATTGTAAGAATCCAGTATAAGTTTAGGAAATGCATTCAATTCACAAACTTGAACCAACACTTAAAGAAACTAGCAATGTTGCTGCCAGTAAAAGTAGAAAAGTCATTGCTATGTTCACTTTTCCACTAATATGCATTTGACAATTACACATTTTTTATACATTTCATTGTGTAATTTTAAAAAACATTTTACTAAAAAAGAAGCAGAGCAGGATGTGGGATAAAACTATGTCTAACTTTGACATTCTACAAATGCAATTTGATAATGAGTATTTTACATGAAATAAAAGTACTGAAACAATGATGGCATGGAAGGTAGAGGTAATGCTAATTTGCAGAGATATTGCATTTACAGTTCTTTCTACTATTGCAACATTCACTAATCATCTTTATAATATTAATCTGAATTGTACTTTCTTTATTTGTCAATAGAGAATTTATATGAACATTTGAAACATTTGTTGAGGAATTATTGTGGTGATTTCTTTTCAAAAGCATTTATACTATTGTTCTACTATTCTACTATTTGTGGCACAATATCCAATAAAGATAACTTCAGTCAGGTTTAATCATTCACCTAACTTAGTTGCATCTAGTTGAATTGAGATGGCAGTGGATCTATACTTTCTTGTTTTTTTTTGTTGTAAATTTGCTGCAATTATTAGTAAAAGAGAATGGACACTGCCATATTTAAATAGGACTGAAATCCCTCTGAGGCCTCCCCTACTTCCCTCATCCATGGTACAGGCAGGTGGTTGTCAATAATCCATAATGTTTAATCCATATACTATTATAGCAAAAGATACAACAGGTGAAACATTGGATAAATCTTTTCATGACATATACATAACACATTTTAAAGCATATATGCATTCATTGTAGAAAAAAGGACATCTAGATCTAAATGTAAACGATAATAATTATTTAAAAAGTCATGTTTTGTTTTGAGCACTCTGGGCTAAAAGATTTATAAAATAGGTATATAAGAACAATATACTGGCTCATGATCTACATTGATAAAAAGCCTATGTGTGTCATGAGTCTTGAAGGCTTTAAGAAATGGATATTACATGCAGACCTGTGAAAAAGTGCAACAAATAAACAATTTTTTTTATTTAGAAATATTATCATCTTAAATGAAAAAGGATACAGATATATTACAATCCAAATGTCTCTCATTGTATAATATTATGTCAAAGTGGTTGGTCTTCCTTAGTTGATTAAAGGAATTCCAAGTATAAAAAAGATGGCAAACAGATCCAAGTCTGTATCATTTTGTTCTACTCATTAGTCCTAACAAACTGCATGGATTTGAATTTCATAATCTTCTGATCAGGTAAACACAATAATTAAAGCAGTTGGTCATTGTGTCCAAGTTTATGATGCTTATGAAAATATATATCATCCAACAAAAGCTTTAGTATGCTTTTCACTGGATCCACTGCAGCTTGTACCCCACATAAATCCAACTGAGTTAGTGTATATTTGATTCCTAATGCATTTCTATTTGTGGATAAGTGAATCAGTTAGTGCCTGCTCTTGATACATGCCTATGCACAGTTAGTGCCAGCTCTTGATACATGCCAATGTGACACTAAGCAATGGGTTACAATCCATAACTCTAGAATGGTGTAGGATTATCATTATGAAATCGTAGCACTATAAGTGGAATTGGATACAATAGTATTAGCACTGAGATATGTAAGTTAGTTTCAAAACTTGAATATTTAAATTACCTGAATAATTTTCAAGCAATTTTATAGCAATATTGTGTTTTTATTCAGTTAGATCTACACAGGGGCACAACCTGTTGCATGTTCTGGAAAAAAACTTTAGCAAATTATGTCCCTTAAAGTTCAAATTTGTGATTTGTTTATATAATTATCATTTGACAGTTAATACTACTTTCAAATTATAGTTTTGTATCTGATGTCATGGTAGTCTACTTTCTGATAACTTAAATGTACATTATATACAATTTTTTTTAACCCTATACAAATTTCTGTAAATAGCATGCATGATTATGTGATACTATGAATTGTAGGAAGAAATTTGGTAAGTAATACAAATTTTACAGGTAAACTTAGAAATTTCAGTATATTGATGATGATAACTCCTTTGTTCCCAGCATGAAAAAAAATAAATATAATGCTTTGTGGAATGAAAATTGCTGCTAACTGAAAACATGATTTTCTTGGAAGTTAACACCATTGATACTGCAGTTGTCTTATTACCAATTCACATTGGTGGTTAAATCTTACACATTGTATTCAGTGTGGTCATACCAGAAGAGAAAATGATCCTCCTGTGAGCATACATATGAGGTGGTAATTTTGCCAGCATGTTGATATATGTAGCAAGGATAGTGTTAATGGCTTGTTTGGTTTTGTTAGGTTTAAAACAGTACTGGCCATATAATGTTTAGGAAATGAGAAGTGCCCTGCCTAACACACAGAGACAACTGACCTTGGCAGGCCTGGGCAGGTATCCAGACTGTCAACTTTGGATTATGTTTATGATGATCCACTAAAATAAACTACCATAACTCCCCATTTCGTTCATGATTTTGATAGTGTATGCTAATTATATTGATATTTAACGTCATACAAATTAACACAAATAAACTGTTTCCAAACTGCATAGTTTGGATATTGGATATAACATCAAAAATACTACTTGCTTATAATTAAAGTCCAACTGGAAACTGCATAGACCCAGACTTGCCATCACATAATGTGTTGGGAGATCTGGGTCTGTGTAGTCTGTAATGGGTAATCAGTAGAACAAACAAAACTGACCATGATGTCATGCAGTATGGCAGATCAGGATTTTGGCTGCTTGTAGTTTGACTCAACTTGTAAGTGAGAATAATTGGTAGTGAAATATAGTCATAACATTAATAGTAACGACAAGAAAAATCCTTACTATAAGATTCTACATTAAGTCCTCAATTTGTCTAAAATTCCAATGTAAAATAATGTCTGCAATATGTGAGAATTTGAAACAAACTCTACATTATCAAGAAGTTTAGTAAAACTAAAAAAAAATTTTAAAAAAATTAAGGTTCTTTTTATGTTGAGACAAATATTTTTTTTATATTTTGAGAAGACATTTTCATGTGCAAATAAGAAGTAATGCTATAAATACGCCTCTACATCATGATCTTTATACAAAATATAATCTAATTTAATATGTCATGATTTGTATGCAAAAATCTTTTGAATATCAGATATATGACATGGGCTTAAAAAATTGAAATTAATAACAAATGTTTGTTTTCTGTCCAATTCAGCAATGGACATATCACCCATCATGGCCGTGGGGTCTTGGATCCCAGTAATTTTGCTGATTCCATTACTTTTGTCATGACTTGCTCAATGATGGTGAGTGTTGTGGCACAGATGGGATAACTAGGCGATATCCTCTGACTTATTGCAGGGCCCCGCACATAATATCTGTGAAGTATGCAACAAAATTCATCATTAAAAGATAAAAAAATTCAGGTGTTACTTATCAACATTCTAAACATGTGAATAAGAAAGAAACTTGTGACATTATGGCAGAGATAGGTATAAAAACATCTTTTGAACAAAAATGGATACAATTGAATGACTACTAAAACATTGTTGGTTACAAATTAAAGGTTCTGTATCTATCCAGCACATGATATTCTGGAAAATTTACCAAACAGACTTGTTAAAGGATAGAGTTATATCCTTATTTTTGCCTTCTGTATTCAAAATAAACATAAAATGCTATTTTTAAACCAATTTCACATAATATATATTCTCTGAACGTTGATCATGTTTTACTTAAGATAAATAAAGATTCATAACTATGAGGACTATTTAAAAAAAAACAGACTATTTATCAGAGAACAATGCAGCTTGTCTTTCATGGCATTTGAAATAGACTATTTATCAGAGATCAGTGCAGCTTGTCTATCATGGCAGTTGAAATAGACTATTAGAGATAGATGCAGCTTGTGTTTCACAGCAGTTTAAATAGATATAAATTTTCATGAGAAGATGACCTGCATTCTTTTAATTTCCAACAATGACTGAAGAAATTTTATTCTGTGTGTTTGTGATTTGGATTTTTAAAAAACATTTTAAAAAATTTCAGTCATGTATTACGTATTGGCTCGTTCAAAATAACACAAGAAAAGAGTTAAGACAACAAGCTTTGTAAATTTTAACTTTAATAATTTATTTCCCTTAAAAACATGAAGAAAAGGTAAATATATGAAACAAGACTTACAATGTATAAGGAGATCCAAAAATTTGTTCAAAAATTTTGAAAAAACAAAAGTACTGTGAATAAACAGTTCTAAATTTATACAGTGTGAATCTCAGTTCTGGACAGAGATGGCAAACGACGACGTCGGACCAAGGCTAACACAAAAGTCCAGAATTAACATTTTAAACATATTGTGGATTGTGGTCTTGACTCGGAAAAAATGAATTGAGCGTATGATAACTGGTTAGTGGAAAATCGAATCAAAACTGAATTATAATGTATGGAGATCAACATGCAGACAGTACTTAAGAGAAAATGACAGCAGTGATGAAAATAGAAAATTCTGTGGAGGAAGTTGCCATTTTAGTAGGTGGTGATTTTGATCTTGACTACATTGAAACGGTCTGAATGAATAACAACTAGTAATTTTGTTTTTCATTTTACTTGGAAACCGATGACAATGAAGACTTCAATGGTTTTCAAGACAAGTAAACACTTAAGAACTTAAGAAGATGATAAAATGAATCTTGTAACTGTACTGGAAGAAAGTAATGATTCACCAATTCTCTTTACCACAAATTACCTGAATTCCTCTAAATAATTTGCACAGATGAATGAACGAATCTTGGGACTGTGTTGGAAGAAAATTTGCAGGACAAAAAATTGCTGATACAGCAGAACTGTGTCCTCAGGAGAAAGAACTGAATCTGCCTTGGGTGAAATCATCTTTAGCATCATCCTAATGACTTCATCCACATACTTCTCCTGAAAAGTTATAACCAGAAAATAAGAGAAATCAAGACACTGAAATAATACACAACCACAAACACTAAGATTTGTCCTGCTTCACATGAGTAAATAACTATACATTTTTGGTTTTTGTGATTTGTTGTTTTAAGGCACAGCAACCAATAGCACAAAGTCAATTTTACTAAAATGCCTTGCCCAAAGCTGGTTTGCCTCCAGGCGTTCTATACCTGGAGAACTGTTAGTCTACATTAATCATACTGTCATTGCTATTCAGTTCAGCATAAATCTGTTGATAATACATCACTATTAATTACTGTTGAGGTTCCAACCCTACTGCAGTCCTTCTAAATTAAATCTATTTAAAATTTGTGTGCTGATCAATGGTTACTGATTTAAATCCAAACAAAATTGATTCAATGAATATATCCAGAATATCACTCACAAATTTTAGTGAATAATAGTTATTAAAAATGTTATTGTTTAGAATGCTTGGGCTTATCTCAGGATGAAACCATACCTTGGCATACATATATACAGGAAATAATTACAAAAGGATCAAATAAGTTAGATATACTACAACACTGAAATTCAAATTAGACAGAAAATCTTAAGAATTTTTTTTCACCTTGATATTTTGGAGAAAGCAGATGTTATCTGGGATAAGTGCATTTAGTATGAAAGAGATTAACTAGAAAAAAGTGCAAGCTGAAGCAGGTACTATCAAAATTTGTGATAAATAAACCTACATCATATGCAGAAGACAAAATGTGAAAGTTTTCAACAAAGTGTCACAAACATATAATGACAATAGTAATATACGTTTGTAAATCATCCCTTTGCAAATAAATGGACTTGATCTTTCTATGATCATAAAAAACACCTGCAAGCCTGAAAAGAATATCTTCCAAGTTGGTGTTGGCTCAGATAAGCTCAAACGATTCAAATAATTACACAGTGATTTTTCCTGGCATGCCGAATATGAATCAACTCAAAAAATCCCCACTGAGAGTATGGAAAAAGGATTTTGAATGGTACAAGAAAATATTACATATTAATATTTGCAACTGTCAATTGTGTGTCCTAAGAGTTAATTTTATACTTGACTTCAAAGGTTCAATATAGCATGAGTGGCTTCTTTCAATTTCAGTTACATGATATATGTAGTTGTTGACTGGGGCTTCTCACTTAATTTTTCCTCAAATTAACATTAATACACTAGTGTGGTAATAAATATTAGCTAGTACATGTGTTTGCTTTATGTCAACACTTTGAAGAAAGAATTATAAACATTTTATATTCAACCAATAAGTTATTTCAGATAAAGAGAAATGAGAATAGCTTAAGGTATTCAAGTAATACTGAAAATGAAAGAAAGAATAATAACAAATACTAGCATATGAAAATTAAATCTAGAAGTATTGCTTTAGTGTTGTTGGTTGCATCAGCTTCACTGAAGTTATTTACTTTTACAAAAACATGTTAGAAGTATTTAACTTATTAGGATTTTGCTTCATGTCTATCATAATAGTAGTACTGTATTAAATATTTGAATAACTGCCATTTTCATCAGCATAGTTCTATTTTTCTTTTTTCTTTTTTTGGGGTATTTGTAAAGTTGAACCATGAAATTAAATACCCACTAATATGCAAACTCTGACAGGCAAAACCACAAATGTAAGTAGCCATAAAAATTAATGTTTTCACAAAACCAAGATAATGGAACCCCACAAAATTAAATGATCCTACATATCTATGTGTATGAGGCTATGGTGCCAGAAGCAACTGGGTCAAGAGAACTTCAAGTTCAAGGTCTTTCTGTATTTTCTTCCATGTAGAGCATTTTTGGAAGTCGTAGGAAAACTTGTATGATCTGACGACAATGCTGAAAGGTGGATATGTACTTCAAAGCATGTATAGGAGTTGCCAGTAACCAAGAGTATAGAAGCATTGCTGTAATTCTCCCTAATAAGTATCTGCTGTTGCAGGACTCAAGTAGCTGAACGAGTCCTATTGATGCAGCTTTCAGACATTGTAAATGAACCTTTAAGCTTGTCATGTTGGATCAAGGTTAACTTGTAAATATCTAAGCTATGATCAGAAACTTTCCCAGGACAAGTTATATAGGACCACCATACTGATGTTAACAATGATTTAGCTACAGTCAAACATCAATGCCACCAAATAACTCTAAATTTCTCAGCAGCTGGGGTTGATGTGATGAAACATGATGGTGGAATATTTTATTCCTTGCAGCCACTACAGTGTTGATGGCAGCTGCTGCTCCCAAGCAAAAAACAGCTGTTAGAAGCTGCTGGAACTGCATCTGGGATGACTTTCAAAAGGACAGTGGAAGGTGATATAGACATACATAAAAGGAAAAGGCCTTTCAATACTCAGTGAGAGTTTCTAAGTGGAAGCGGTCTTTGGTTATGGCCTTTAATTATATGAGAAGTCAATTATCATCCTGTTCAACTTAGTAGGGTAAGGAGTATTAAGATGTGCAACCTTGCTGGGAAACTCCCTATTTCATTTTTCCCATATCAACTATTCTACAAAAATCTTACAGTGGATTTTATTTCCTCCATAGTTTTAACCATCCAGCTTAGATTGAAGAAACTGTCCTCACTGTTGCTCCAATTGGCCTGAAATTCAAAGAATGTAAATATATTATCTAGGAAAATGAAGATGTATACAAGAAGCCAAAAGCATCTTATAATATTTCAGTTTATGATTGATATTCCATTGTATTACACAGTAAATCTCTCTTTCTTAAAATTGTGAAAAAGCAGAGTATTTTTCAAGAATTTTCTTCCAAACAGATCTGGAACCATGTAATGAAGAATCACAAATAAACAAAATAGTTACATGTAAAACATGACAGACAGGGCCTGCATGTTGAACTCATTATCAAAACATTGGTATAAATCTGTGACGTTGTACCTGAGGTGAAATGTGAATGTGAAGCATGAATTGCCTTAGCTTTGTGATGATTTATTCAATGTATTAACAGAATTCATGAAGAAAACAATGCAACTCAAAACATGGCCAAAATATTCTATAACTTGTACCTAATGACCTAAAGATCAAATGAATGAGAGCTTTTGCTGCAGAATCCATCATCTCTGCTTCATAATAATTCATTCCATATAAAAAAAAAACTAAATCAAGAGGTTTACAATATAGAAGCAAATAAAAAAAAACTCTAACCAAAACCTTAATTAACATTAATATGATGATGACCTTGACCCCAAGGTTAAAGTGGTAAGCATGCAAGTCACAAAAATTATCTTAGCAATAAATGATTCATCTAAAAAAATTTAAAAAATTTAGAAAAGGGGTTTTGGAAATATAAACAAATGAAAAACAAAGATAATATAAACTGTCTAAGACTTGGTCTTTGATTCCCAAGAAAAAAAAAGAAGTGAGTATGTCAAATAATAAATTGTTAATCATACACACCATTATACTATATCAAGTGTATTAGACATCATATGCAAATGAAAAACTTTAAAGAAAACCTAAACAAACCTTTGATATCACCCCTGTGTCCACTGGCATCAGAAAAGTGACAACTGTCTCACTCTCCTTACTATCATTTCATTTCCAAAAAGAATGATCCTGCAATATGATAGCTTCTACCTCATCTCTACATATTTTCATAAAATAATGGTCTAGTTAAAATAAAAAGAACAAGAGACCCACATGTGCCTTATACTGCTCATCAGTCCTACATAAATTAAAGACCCAATGCTGCCATTTTGCATAAATTTCACCAGTCTTCCAATCTAGCTAAAGTTTGTTTAGAAGAAAATGATCTGTTAAAATCTACAACAAAGATATTAAACATTCTTTGAAATAATCAAGATGCTAGGATGTTTAAACATTCAGTTTAGAATTAAGAGGTGCCATCTTAATCCAAAACCTATAAAAGTTAAGTTTACTGATGTAGATTTAATTTATGGTTTACTAACTCGTGGCTTTCACATGAATTGAAATGAGAGCTTACAGATTTTACTAATATATAATGACATGTGTTTATTGTTTAATAAATCTGGATTTATTCCAAGAGAAATAGATAGTTGGGGTATTTTTAATTATAAAATGCAAAAATGAAATAATTTAGAACTATGCTCCAAAAAATTTGTGATAATTTATGCATTGAATATATGAGATGTTATAAGATAATACACAACATATACATGTAATAGCATATAGCTAAAATACATTTTATGTGGTTTAGTATGAGAACACCACGAACTGCTAAACTCTGTTTTACAAAACATACCAAACTTGTTTCTAAAACATTTAAGAATTTCAAATCTGGAAAGTTTTTAGAAATAATACTCAGAAAATAAATGTGTGTAGTATAGGCATGTAACTAACATGCAATAAGTTTAAACACAATTATTACCAAACAAATTATAATTGTGGAAATATGCAATTGTACATTGTCCCTCTTGCCAGCATGTTTAACACAAACTAATCTCATAACCCATTATTTCATCTAGTTCTTAGTGTATAACTTGATATGTTTCTTTTTTTACTTAATCTTTAGCTATAAATTATAAATTATTCAATATAATCCCTAAAATATATAATTTTACTAATTTAAAAAAATGTTTTACTGAAATGCATGCATACTGAATTCTAATTTTTGGTTTAAAAATCTGCTTGCAAGTTTTTGCAAGAACTATATGTAACCCCCAAATGTGTGAATCACAATAATCAATATCACAGAATACTTTGCTTGATTTCATTTAGAGAGAAAGGCTTGTTAAAAGAGAAAATAAATGGACAGTATAGCATACGAACTGATAATTATTTCTATCCGGACTACTTATCCATCATATGCTATCACTAAAGTATTGACAGATTGATACAAGACCAGTATCGTCAGTATGTGACAATCTTGCACATAACTGTTGACATCTAGTATGTTGATGTTTTAAGTGTATTTTACCAAGTATACTCAAAACTGAATCAGAAGCAATACGTGCAGCAAGTCAGATACATCATCACCACAATAAGGATGGACAACAATCATCCAATTCATGTCAGATCTGAATGCTGAAAACCTATGTTCCAAGTTTGATCAAAGTCAGAATGTCAGTCAATCAGATACAAGTCCATCTCATAAACATAAGTGAATTTTATCCAATATATCCAAGTCATGGATGATGTAACCATAACTTTAAAGTTTGATCACTGTCAGATTAGAAATATTGTCCCTCTAGTGCTACCATGCACAGTCAATCAGATGCCAATCACTTTATTTTTATGCATAGTGTCATGTATCGGCTCGTTCAAAGTAACATAAAGAAAG
>QKMX01351679.1:9397-21775 GCA_003401595.1 Venustaconcha ellipsiformis
AAATTATTTGTTAAATTTTACAAAGCTTGTTGTCTTTCACACTTTCTTTTACTTATTTTAAGAGCAGAGACTCATAACAGACTGATGCTCTACTGGGCAAAAAGAACATCCAAGAATTTAAGACAATATCTTCCTTTGAACTACTGAGTGTTGAAACCATCTCTAATATTCTTCTGCTATAACAAAATTTTCAAATTAACCAATGTGTTCGACAGAATGTAAGATTGGCACAATTTTTATGAGGACAAATTAAACTTTTTGGTGAAAAGCTCATGTATTATGTCTAAACAAAGTAACTGAAAAGAGTGAAAACCAACAAGCTTTGTAAAATTCAACAAATAATCTATTTCCTTAAAATACAAAGTGAAAATGTGAAAAAGAACTTAAAGTATTGTGAATTAGATCCCAGATAGTTCGAAAAGTTCTATCACAAGTCCAAATATATGAAGTTCCAATTGAATTCTAGTGGTGTTCCAAATTCCAAAATGTGCATGTAGTCTTGCCTGGATGTTGTGATGTGTTGACACTCTTTTGATATATCACAATAATATAATCCAAAATGTCCTTCATTGAATTCACTATAATTCTATGTTGATACAACCATCAGTTTGAAAGGAGTAGAAGTATCAATATTTCCAAGGCAACCACAATGAATGCCATACCGAAGGTTAGTCATTTTCATTTTGGACAAACAAAACTAATAAGTCTTCTGATCAAAATCCAAGTCAAAATGACTTTCCATTTAAAAGGTTTAGTGAAAATAAGACTTTCAAGATGGCCACATATTGGACATCAGATCAGCACCATCTTTGTTTCGTATCAATAAACATTATAAGAAGTTTTTCAAGTGAAAATCCTCTGTTGATATGACCATTCATACACTGTAGTGATGACATGATTTTCAAGCTGGCCATTGTGGCAGCCATATTTGACCTCAGATCAGTGCTCTTTTTATTTAGGACCAACAAGGCATCATAAGACTCTTATAAGTCAACAGGACTTTCCATTCAGAAACCAACAAGGCATCATAAGATTCTTATAAGTCAATAGGACTTTCCATTCAGAAACCAACAAGGCATCATAAGACTCTTATAAGTCAATAGGACTTTCCATTCAGAAAGATTATCCAAATTTTCCAGATTTCTGCTGTGGCAGTCACATTGAATGTCAAATTGGCACTATTTTCATTTATGGTAGACTAGACATCATGAGAACTTGTTCCATGAAAAACTCATGTTGTAACTACCATCCATTTAGAAGAACTAGCAATATCAAGATTTTCAAAATGGCAGTTTGTATCAGCTCTGCTGGCTGTCAGATTGGCACCATTTTAATTTAAGATCAGCTGAACATCATAAGAAGTCTTTTGGCAAAAATATCAAGAAGTCAATATTACTTTCTGTTCAGGAAGAATTGTGATAATAAGATTTTCAAGATGGCTAACATTAGAGGTGCACTATATTAGTGGTACACTGCAGTATGTTTTCTGGTGGTATGCAAACTACTATTTCATTGTACTGGTAATTTGGTAGTTTCCATCAGAAAGGATTGTCAAGAAATTCATGAATATTCATGTTAAGAATTTAATAATATTACAAATATATTTTCGAAAATCTTTCATGCAAAAATGTGTTATTTCTAGTTTTATTATTTTTATTATTATTAAAAACAAACAGTTGTATTCATAAGAAACTATTTTTGACTCTTGCAAATATAATTATATTTATGATTTGATCAAATTTTTGACACGTGTCAATTGGTGGGAAAATGGGATATTGTGAGCGATATTTGGGCAAAATCTGTAAACATTGCATACTGAAAAAAGTCATTTTCAGTTATTTGCAAGTGCATGTTAATGTGTTAAGTACAAATATTCCTAAGAATCAAATGATGATTTTTAAAAGACCAGTTGTTTATGGTTTTAATTTTAAATAATTTCTCAAGCCCATCAAATATTATCTCATTTGTTGGGTAAGTGTGTTTTATGCTAACTGGCTTTCCCTAACAATGCCTTGCATGTGTTGGCATTTTAGTTTCCTTGATTATAGTCAATAGTGTAGATGGTAAACTTTAGGTTTCAGTATAAACACTTCCAATTATTATCAACAAGCTCTCTCATGTCAGCATTATGTCTTTCACTGGGTGCCAGCTATAATACATGTTAAGTAACAGTGTTTAGATTACAACTGATACACAACACACACATAACAAATTCATCTACATTAAGGTGTTGACCATATAAATTGGGGGAGTGTGGGATTGCAATTTTCTTTTCAGCTATTTTGTTTTATCTCAACATAATATTTTTTCCTCAAATAATATAGTGGATAAAATATAGTATTATTTTGCTAAAATCAGAGCAAGACATTTTTTCAGCTGCTTGCAGACAGAATATTAAACTGTCAGTCCCTAATATATGCATTATACTGTCATACATATCGCATTATTTTCAGAAATACCACAGTATGTTGTGGTACAAAAATTTTCTCCGTCTCTAACTATCTTGGTAGCCATTATGGACATCAACACCAACTTTATCCTACTAGACATCATACAAAGTCTTCTAGTGAAAACCCCATGTTGATATGAACATCCATTCAGGAGGAGCAGTGAAAACAAGACTGACAAGAAGACCACTGTGGTGGGCATATTGGATGTTGGATCAGTATCATTTCTTTTAGGACATCATATGAAGTATTTAAGTCACAAAACCATTGTAATATGACAATCCACCCAGGATGAATAGCAATAACATGCTTTCAATTAGGGCTGCCATGGTGGCCATAATGGACTTCAAATTGGTAGGATTTTTATTCAGGACAAACTAGACTGGAGGAATATAAAGTTTCATGACAATCCTCCAAGTAGTCGAGGAGAAGTAGTGATAAGATACTTGTGCTAACAGTCAGAAGGACAATGGACAAAAGAGGATCATTCCATAAGCTCTTCTGGCATTAACGCAAATATCAATACACAACTTCACCCAATAACCCCCAATTTATGCATATCTGACTTAACCCAGTCTCATGTTTAAGTGAATTTAAAATAAAACAAAAGCAGAAAAATACACACCTAAACACATCACACATGAATGCACAGCATGGGTTCCCAGACAGGTTCCCAACCACTATTTATTTGTGTTTGACCAGGATAAAGATTCTTCTCACTGATGGATGAATTAAAGATTGCTTGTTACCTGTTTTGTTTTTTGTGTGTATTTCTTATAATGAAACTGAATCGATATTGGTCAATGTATTTTGTAACATAATAAATAAAGTATTTATTCAAAAAGGTTATATCTGAGTATAGTTAGTGTCATAAATATGAGGTCTATGGAAAGCGCCCTATAAATTTTCTAAAATTTCCTATTGGAAAATTCACCTTGGGTACAGTGAATTCAACATTCGCAAGTTTTCTCAAGAAAACATTATACATATATATCGGGGGTTTGGTGTACTAAAAACAAAATTAATACTAACCTAAATTTATATATCGACATTATAAAATTTTTTTTTATAAGAATGTTCTCCAACTAGGAGCATTGCATATTATACAGAAGAGAATTTGACAACAATAATATATAATAATAATTACTGCATATACATTCATTTTTGCACTTGTTCTAATATCCTTTGGGATTCTGTTCCAAATTTGTGGTCCCAACTACTGCAAACTTTTCTTAAAGCTTTCTTTATTTGGTTTTGAAATGAAAAGATGGTCAGCTGAATTAACCTTTAATTTGTAGTGTTGCCTTGTTTCCTAGGATAAAATAGTCCTTTGAGATACAATGGGGTCAAACTGTAAACATCTGTGCAAAAGTTTAACCTTTCTCAACAATATTCATTCACTTACTGTTAGCATTTTATTTTCATTGGTTGCTTTTGGGATGCTTTCTGTATTATCTAGGACAAGATCTGCAAGCTGTTTCTTACAAGCAGAATAATGAATTATTTGTAAATATTTATGTCAGACGTATTTCCCCAATTAACACTAACATAGTCCAGGTATAACTGAATATAGCTTTTGTAATACATTTTCCTATATTTAGTTAAACGTTGTCTGTTAGTGTGATGAATCTGATTTCAGATTATCATTTTTATACCTACAGAAATATATCTACATGCCAAAATACTGGTAGATAGATTTTCACATCAATTCATTAAATGTGTTCAAATTTCATTTTCATTTATCATTCATCCTTCTTAATGGTGTAGCAGACCAATTAACCTACCTCATCTGCATGGAATGGAAGAGAGGGTCCAGACACAACAAGGGCCCAAAATTCTTATCAAATTTTTTATTGAGATGGGACCTCTGAAATTTTGAGGCCAGAATTTTAGCTACATAACTGATCCTTTTTCTTTCTGAATTTGTATTTGTGCCATTTCCTTTAAAATACATTCATCATTTCCTTTTTGTTGATTATTTATTTTGTTTGGATTTATTATATTTTATGTATTATTTCTGCATTTCATTTGCTTTTGTACTTTCAGAATTCCACTTGCATTGTTTTTTTGCTTTATTGGCAGAATTACCCATTTTAAGATCTGTACAAATCCAAAATGCTTCTATGCCATGATGCTTTCTGCCAAATTTGGTTTCATTCTGTTTAGCAGTTTTTGAGAAATGCTGTTCAAGTGTTTTCTATTTTCAGTAATGGAAGCCACATTTGATGGCATATATGCATCAACCATAGATCACTGAAAAGCTTTCAAGAATGGGTGCTATGTCAAATTATTTGAACAAATTCTGTTTAACAGTTTTTGAGAAAACTTAAAGGAAGTTTGGGTTTGTTTTAGTAATGGTTGCCCTCCTTTTACAGTAGATTGGAAATATTTGTATAAACCTGAAAGACCTTTATACAAGGACTGAAAATTATGTTAAGTTCTGATGAGCATTTGTAGAGAAAAAGGCATGTAAAGGTCTATTTTTAGCAACAGTGATCAAAGGACACAGGCCAATACCACAAGCTCATTTGGCCAAGTGAGCTTAAGACAAGTCAATAATTATTCACAAGTTTTATCCTCAAAACTATTCATACCCTGAGATTGTATTCACTAAGGAATTTCTTGCCACAAAGTTCACATTCTGCCATTTCAGGGTTGATCTGATGTTTCTTCATATGAGATTGAAGCCCTACAGTAGATTTGTACTTCTTCCCGCACACTTCACACATCTTTTTCTCTCGATGAATGTCTTTGTGATTTTCAATCTTGGCACGAAGACAGGTTTTAAAGTCACAACCCTGAAGAAAAACAGACACTGTTCATGTAGACATTTTATAACAACAGCTACAGATGCTACTGATGTAAGGGCATTGCATTGGTATTTTGATTCCCAACAATTCAAAACCCACTTCTTGGCCATTTTCATTTCTAAATCTTAATGAACTGTCTCTTTCTTTCAATAGCAACATGCAAATTAAAACAATCTATAAGCTTAATTCTTATTTAAGGATACAAGTTTTTTTAAGAATAATAGATTTCTTCAATAATACTAATCCAAATCTTAATACCTTAGGGAACCTTGCAAGTCCAGTACTTCCAAGCTAAAATGCATCCATGAAAAAGCCTAAAGTCATCTGCCCACACAGGTGGCAGGCAGACAAATGAGATAATCTCCTTGTATACAGGGACAGGTGATGAATCCAATTTGTTTCAGTTACTACTGGAGTAGAAATGCATGCCGTCAGTAAATCGTACTTGAAGGGAGATTCGGAGAATGTGTTCATATTATGATCAGTTAAGTATTATTATTGAAGAAACATACTTCACTGTTCTTAAAAAGTGCTTCCTTATTTTAAATACATTACATATTGATAATATCTAAATCTTGAGAAATATATGGGCTCAAGTAGTAATTGAACATATCACAAAATGGCTGACTGAAAAAAAAGTTCTCTTGCAAATCCAGTGGAGGTCAAGTGGCTGTGTCATTGTAATGGTGCTAATGACCTGGAAAAATCCTGTTGTGCTGCTGATATAGGACCCTTCAGGTCAAACAGAGCATTTTGAGATGAAAGATCCACAGATAAAGCTAGAGAAAGTCATCTCTACCATCCATACTATGGCTTAAAAAAGAGTTCCTCTAAGGGACTGATGCTCTCTATATGTCAAAAAATAATCTCCAGGGATTCAAGATAAAACCATTTTAAGTTTGAACTGCCAAGTGCCAAAACCCTCTCTAATATTCTTCAGCAATACAATATTTGTTCAAATTAACTGCTATGGAGGTTATACTGTCAGATTGGCACCATCTTCATTAAGGACCATTTGACAGCATATTTAGTCCTTCTGTGAAATCCCTATGCCAACATGACCATCCATTCAGGAGAATTGACAACAGGATTTTTAAGACAGCCATCATGGAAGCCATAAAGGTTGAAAAATTTGCACCAATTTTATGGAGAACTTATAAGGTATCGGATGAAGTCTTCTGGTAAAAAATCCCTGTTGAAACAGACATTCCATTTAGGCCAAGTAGCAATAGCAAGATTTTCCAGATTTTGATCAGCCATCAACAAATGCATGACACATCTTATACAAACCATTCTGAGCTTCAAACAATTTTTTGATATTTTCTAAACAGTAATACCTATGATAATAGAAATAGTTTCCACTGTGTATCACATATTTTAATCATGTGCATCATTCACAGCAGCTACTACCCACTCACCAGTAACACAAAATGAATGCTAGACATCTTCCATGGATTCACAACCATTGTTAAAACAATAAACCTCCTGCAAATTGTTGGATATGACAGAATAATAACAGTAAACTTTAACCAAAGAAATAGCATTAAATTTATGTAAATTACTTAAAGAATGAAATATAACATGAATTAATCTATATAAATTTTAACAAATGCATGTTCTTATACTAACCCTCATTAGTGCAGGTCTCCTCTATATTTCAAAGCACCCATCTTCACTTTTGCCCAAAATATACTGAGTGAAAAGATCCTATTAGACAATATTGAAGCCCCAACATATATTTAGCAAAACAGCAATTTTTTTTATGGTATATCAACATAAAAATAGAATCATAAAAAGTTGAGACAGATGAGCCATTTTGGAAAAATTAGGAAAAATAGTCTAACCAGGGCTGATGAAATCCCATAGCCTGATGTCCAGGATTATTCCTTTCAAAGTCAGACAAGTAAAATTTCCGAGGAACTAGTCCAGGAAAAGTGCTTTTTTCCTACTTTTAAACAGGTCAGGCTAGTGCTTTTTTTCCTATTTTAAATAAAGTCAGGCAAATACTTATTTCCTATTTTAAAACAAGTCAGGCTAGTGCTTATTTCCCATTTTAAAACAAGTCTGGATAGCGCTTATTTCCTATTTTAAATTAAGTCTGGGTAGTGCTTATTTCTCATTTTAAAACAAGTCAAGTTAGTGCTTATTTCCTATTTTAAAACAAATCTGGATAGTGCTTATTTCCTATTTTGAAACAAGTCAGGCTAGTGTTTATTTCCTATTCTAAAGCAAGTTGGGCAAGTGCCAATAATTCATGCTTTCATCAATTTTCTACCTTTATCTGGCCATTTAAGCCCTTCAAACCTGCAAAATATATCACAACGTCACAAATGCATGCCTTCTTTTACTGCTTAACTGGATACTGAACTTAGTAACCACATTATTGGTCTATCAAAACACTTAAAAGAAAAATGGTGCAGTTAACTAGCAATGTTTTAAATGGCCTTGCTATATTGTATTTACCCAGATACTCATCAGTGATAACCCTGATTTTTATCCAGTGTGTCAATGCAATTAAATTCATGAAAGATACTTAACATACATAGCATTGGCTTTAATTATGAATTGATTAAATAACCAATGATTCCAAAATTTGAACTGATTATAAAAACAGGAACAACTTCCATGTGCAATATTACACTTGAAGCTAAATGATTACCTTAATTATGGAGTTGTCCATGTTTAAATTTAAACAACAATATATGTTATGTCCACTATAAAACTTGTGACATGAGGTGATCTTTATTATGCGGATAAAACGAGTTTATAAATTTATGTTACAAGGAAGGTAATAAAAAAGATTTTGAAATGCAAACTTTACATTGAAGCTACAGGCTAAAATGCATGGCTGCCACTGTGAGGTAACCATTTACCCCAAAGAGAATAAGCTAGACTGTGAAAGCAAACATGTAAAAAAAAATGACACAGCTGAGAAACTATAAGTTTTCAGCAAAACTGGGTTAATAATTATCCATTGCTTGAATTTGCTGACCATAAAGACCTTTGGCAGTTTTTCTGATATGGGAATGCTGTGTGCACTTCTCCAAGAGAAGAATGGTGTCAAAAACTGTGTTCATTACAAAACCAGACCTGTGGCATGAGACTTTGTTCAGTCAATTGACTGAGCCTTGAGAAAAGAAGTTAGGAAAAGAATGAATTCCTGCATATTCATTTTCATTCATGCTAATGGAAGTAGTGATGCTACTACACTTGAGCTGAGAAGTGTGTGTAAGATACCTTAGCAATGAAAAACTGAGAAATACCACCCAGTGAAAAATAAATATGTTGTACATTATTTTCTTAGGTTCTTGTTATGGATTATAATGTTTAAATGTCATTAAATCTTGGCAAATAACTGTAATTTTGGGACAAGTAAATTTTCTGAAAATGTTTGTTCTGGAAGAAGGGATGAAAACTAATCTGTTTAACCCTGCGGGTAAAAGAATAGGAAAGAGGAAAAAAAAGTATTAAAAACAATGGCCATTGGAAAGATTTTTCATACAATGTTTTTCTTCTAAACCATGAAAAAAAAAGCCCATGAAAAAACAAGAATTAACAGCATTTAAACCCAATAATCATACCTCAAATGGGCAACTGAAGACCTTTTCTTCTGCACTATATGGAATTTTGTGGATTTTGTACTTATGGTCCACAAACTGAAGTCTATTAGATGTCCTCCATCCACATACATCACAAGCATACTTCTTCCACTTACGATGAAAGTTTTCAACAAGGTCTGCATGAGTTGTCTTACGATGATCTCGGTACTGATCCCAATTTTCAAACTGTGCCGCACAAATAATACATTTGATCTTTCTCTTCGGGAAGGCATGTCTGTTCTTTGTACGAAAGCTATGACGTGCATATCTATACTGAAAACTTATCTTTTTCTTTGCTTCTTCAAACAATTCTGGATCCTCATCTTTATCTATTTCAGGAACTAATTTTCCATCAACTAACTTCACAGGAACTACTCGAAGATTTGTTTTACTTTCTGCAGGAGTTAGAGGCATTACAACATTGGGATGGTCAATATTTATTTCTGACAACCCCTCTATAGTTTCCAGCTTGGTGGTAACAAGATCCAGTTCTTCAGGATCAAACTCTGAAACTTGATTTGTCTGCACATCAAGTACATTTTGCACTTCCTGCACATTATCTTCACCATTATCATTCTTCAAGTCAACATTACTGTTATCATTACTTTCATCTTCCATATTATCATCACTTTCATTACCCTCTATCTTTACAGGTTCAGCTTCTGGTACGAATGTATCAATGGAAGTTTCAAATGAGATTGTGCTCATTGCTTGATCACTTCCAGTGTCACTGCTCAAAGAAGGATCACAAAATGTCTGAGTCCCTCGAGAAACAATTTCACACTCTGGTTCTATTTTGGAACATGAACGGATCTGGTCTCTTTTCATCAGAATATCTTGTTCACACTTTTGCTCACCACCAATGACACATGAACTCTCTTCCATATTATATTTCTTCAAAAATACCCGACACACTGCAACCCCATCTTCAATTTGCAAGAATTGACAGATTCGAAGCATGTTCTTGGCATTGGTTTGGCTGAGTTCCATCTTCCCTGTGTAAATAAAATTAACCATGTTTCGAACGTCTGAAAATGAAGCTCCCACAATAGTGACTTTTTCCAGACCATAGTTTTGGTCAAGGGGAGATAAATGTGTCTGACAATACATGCTAGATGCCATAAGGATTAGCCTATGAACTGGAATTGAGCCTTCTTCAGCAGCTAGGGTAATGTCACAAAGGCGGCCAAGTTTCTGCAGACCGTGCAGTTCTTTCATGATCTTGGTGTAATGGTTGTTTACACTAACAGAGGACATGGGACCTCTGGAACTGACTTCAGATTCCTAGAAAACAAAAGACAAGATATGCAAGAACACAACTATATGACTATCAGTAAAACAAGAACTGAGCTCATTAAACACATATGCCCCATCACAATACCTAAACTTACATAATCATAAAACTTAGGTATGAAGGGGCAGACAATGTACTGCCAAAATTTAAAGTCTAGAAGACTGACAACCTGCAGTATTTTCAAAACAGCTATAGCACACACTATGCAAGTTGTGCTTGCATTAACATAATATTCTGTGCATACCTAAATTAACCTAAAGTAACCAAACGATCCAATTTTCTGGATACAACATTTTCACAATTTGCAACAATTTTAAACATTACACAATTTCTGGACACCAATCAAGTTTTTTTAAAGCTTGTGAAAATTAAACAAATTAAGTTGTAACATAACCTAAAATATATTTTCCACAACTTGTGATTAAGCAGTTACCTAACAAAGCAAGTGGTGAACTTGTCAAAGGTAATGATAAAAGAAAAACAACCTTTCAACTTGAGACAGTTAGTGGAATTAATGAATCGTTGTGATAACTGTAAAATCAATGGTTATCAACATTACATCAAACCATCTAAGGCTTCTTTTTATATTTACTGCTGGCAAGAATACAAATGGCAACAAGGCAATCATGCACATCAATTCCTATTCTCACTAAATTGGATTAACTGACATATTAAATTTAAAACATACAAAGAGTCATTAACATTTTCCCCTTTTGTGTTAAACTAAACTGGGTTTACATCCAAGATAAAGTGGTCAGCATTTCCAACACACAAAGTTTCACAGTTTTTATGGCCTCACTGAAAGCTTTACATTGGACAGTATCACATTTGTATGTCTGCATTCATTTATTTGGGTGTTATGCTTTGTTGAATTGAAGGCAGTCAGACCTGTTGGATGGACAAGATGAGTGAATCTGGTCCGGGAAACCTTTGCTCTGTGGCGACTTCATTTTCAGCCATACCGGAATCTCCTGATTCATCAATCAGCCCTTCAAGCTGTAAATATACAACATTATGTTAATAGAGGTAAGCTGTATGATTTTGTAAAAGGAAGTCCAGGTTTTAGAAACTCAAAGTCCACTGTATGCTAAATTATCAATCAATCTTGTCCTCAGAGTCCAAGTATTCCACCCCCCAAAAAGAGGTTATAACGTTTCCACTCATGGAAAGCTTCAAACACGATTTGTCAGAAGACAGCATTACTTGCATATACACTATACTGTGAAGGATCCATAAATCAGACAAGTGATGATGACTCAAGTAAAAAGAAAAATGGGAAAGGAAACAAACATTTTATCTTCAAAACTGATCTTTGACAAGCCATTATCCAATAGCCTCAATTAAATTTCCCTTGCCTTATGTTTTATCAATTGCTCACCTTTTGTTTATTTAAAGAATTTGTGATGTCATGCCTTGAATGCAGTGTTGTTCCAATTTCTATCAAAATCTTTTTCTGCTAGGCAATTACTTTTTACCTTTTCTATAATAAAGGTTTAGCATCATACAACCCTATAAACAGCAGTCAGTCTTTTAGGACACAAGAAGGCATTTTGTATTCATCAATAAAGCAAACAGTAGAAGCAGATGAACTGGGTAAACAATGCACTCTATAACATGGGATTTTCTTTATTACAACTCACTATGATCAATGAACATACATGTAACTGTAGGGTCAATAATGTGCAGGACACCAATTCTAAAGAAACAACTTTGAGAAAAGTCAGTGGATGGATCATGAATTTAGCTCACAGTGACCTACTTTTGAAATAACTCATATGTATCAAATTATCAACATGATGGTAAACAACCATACCATAAAGACTACTAAAAAACTGATAATGACCACTTTTGATGTGATGATTCAGTAATCAATACAATGAATCAACAGAGAAAGCCATGTGACTGTACAATCAAATGCTGCAAGGCACACTGACTATATGCCAAAGGCAAGAAGGTCACTGAAGCACTGAGATAGTCCTTTCTCTGCCTATATTGACCTAAATTCCCAACTCTGAGCCTCTTGGCCAAGTTTGTGAAAAAAAAGAATTGATTCAAGGGTTGATTTAGCTGCTGCAAACATCCATTCCCCTTGTCATGCACACTAGGTCCATGGTGAGGGGGAAAAGGAGAAACAATGATGGACCCTTTGGCCAATGTCAGTTGCATGCATACAGTATGTATAGCCATAGGTTGGATATCTAATAAATTTCTATGTTGTGACAAGGCCT
>QKMX01351691.1:5456-15869 GCA_003401595.1 Venustaconcha ellipsiformis
AAAACTAACACACAAGTAATTAAATTAAATATACGTAACAGTATACTGTTGACCGTAGAACCATAGCCTGCGCGAAATTTAAGGACAACCTTCTAAATTTCTAGTATTTACTTTTATGTCAGAGAATTCACCAGGGAGGGTGTGTCATGTGACCATAAAGAGGAAACACCATTCTCCACCCCTTTATGGTAAAAATAGACCATATAGGTAAAGAGCTCAAAAATAGCCAGAAATAAATATAGCCAGAAATACATGAAAGATACAGCTAGAAATATATGAAAGATATAGCCCGAAATACATATGGAAAATCCAAAAGTAAAAATAGACCTTATTGAAGGGTACTCCATGAAGGCAAAAATTGGAAAAGTGAGAAAACCTCATTGAATTGTACCCCAGGAAGGGACCCCATGAATGGCTGTAAACTCGCACAAACAAAAATAACTGGCAATAAATTGACAACTAAATTGGCACAGGCCAAAAAACTCAGCCTCTACAGTCTTTTTTTTTTTTTGTTATTATGCTGCTTAAGATAATATAATAGTTAATTATATACAACGATTGGCTACTGAAAAAGATCCCTTGCGTTATTTTTATTGTACATTGTAGATATTCTGACTAAAGAAATATTCACATTTTAATAGGACATAAAAAACGTCATAATGTGTCACATATAGTTTATGTTAATCTTCGTTGGTCATTCCAACGGTTCCATGTATTTCTAGAGTTATTTTTTTTTCTCTTATGTCTGGCCGGCCCCTGGTCGGTTGACCCCCTCCTGCTGCTCAAGGTGCTTTGCGAATTTCCTTAAGTGAAATTAAAAATATTCCTGGGAGAAAATATACGGCGTAAGATAGCCTGTTTACGAGTAAATGGATAGACCAAGTTCTCACTTTATGTAACTAAGTAATCATTGTTATGATTGGATTCTCTCAAAAACAATTTTATTTGTGACGCCATAGCTTTACCAATACATTATATTCAGAGCTTTCAAGCACGACATAATTAGTCTGTATATAGAAACATAGCAAATGAAAATATGTAACGCCAGAGCTGTCTATAAAGAAGTTTACATATCATATAAGTACGAAAGCACATCCTATAAAGTTTGTGCATCATATAATAAAAGTTATCATCTTAAGGCAGCTCTGGCGTTCCATATGTAAAGCAACATAAGTGATTTGGGTCCTGTTCATCTGTATTTAAAGAAAGGTATTTGCAGTGCGCTAGCACTGTGATGTTCAACGGCCATCAACAAAACTTAAGTATATGAAATTCTTACATTCCTTGGCTGGTTGGGGGGGGGGGATTATGGTAGTTCACGGCACAGCAACACTTAGAAGGTTATCACACTCGAGCAAAAAAAAAAGTACCTTGACCAAAGATGCACCACAATAACCGATCTAGGTTCATCCGATGGTAGGAATCATAACATGACTATTAGCAAACCGGACTAAGTAGGGAAATTACGAAATGCACGCTTCTTAATTCCTATTCATAGGAGAAGAAATGCGGCATGAGAAATTTATTTTGCCTCTTTTATTTACTTTCATCCAGTTTAATGTTTGTCTTCCAATATAACCAAATAAATAATTTTCTTTTCTTACTAATAGATTTTGTTATCAGTTTTGACATTAATAATGTTACCATGCTCTGGCCCCAGTCACCACCCCCACACTTTTTTGGTGAAGAGCTTTCCTAATTCGAAAAGCTCTGAAATTATTAGTTCCTAATTTCGTGTGAAAACACATATCCACACAAATATTGTTTTTTATCTTTGTGCGCGTCAGTCCCTCACTTTTTATTTCTTCTCTGAGTAATATTTAGTTAAATACAATTTTAATGATATCTTGCACTTACGGCTACATCGTTTAAAATATTCGTACTTTATTGTACATTCATGTCTTAAATAGTTTACTCATAAAACTAAACGATATTGTCTGATATATTGTGTGGGTGTTGAGAAAGTAAAATGGCCGGAATGGGTGAGGAGATTAATTATTATATTATAGACTTCACTGATATATTCATACAGTTAAAAGCTCCCATCGAGGCGTCCAACAGTTTTCATAACTATTTGCAATCTACTGTTTTCCAGCGGTTCTTAGGTTAAGTGGGTCCTTAGCAAGGACCTAATTGGTCAGATTCATACTTGCTTTTCATGACTTTGAACTAGGCGTATTTTTGTCCGCTAAATGCACTAGTAGTTATTTGGTACTTGGGCGGTAAAATGTGCAGCATGGCGGTTATGTTCAATTTAATCGTAAAATAGGAATCCTGCTGTTGTGGGAAACATTAGGTGGCGCTATGGAGGTTATGGGAATTTAACTTTGTGATTTATTCTGGGTACAAGCTCTCACACCTACAGATCAACACCAAACACCTTCTGAGTGGTCTTTAGCGCGTGCCTTTACCGATCACATCCATCTAACCTCTATAGCGTCTCGGGCTCGGACAATGTGAGTAGCTGTGAAAGCTTGCCGGTAGCTTTCATGGGTCGGTAGTTCTTACCGGGGTTTTCCCTGTTTCTTCCTCCACCAGTTAGACTGGCCGCCATGCATAGCCTATCATGCACTCAGAAATGGCCTTAAACCCCAAAACAACAACCTACTGACCCTATACCTACTGCCAACATCCACACTCACAGATTGAAGTGATCAGATATACAAAAAAGGATGGCATAAAAAAATGCCAAGCCACAGTAAAGAAAATTTAAACCTATATGATGCTGATAATGCGACTGTGTGAAAATGTATAATAGTTGATATTAACGGTAGAAAATTACCTTTACTTCCAGTTATGATAAACATATATATTCCGGACTCGAGCACCTTTAAAATGTATGGTTTAGGTGTATCAAAACTATTTACACCAGAACGGAAAACAAGTAGGCCATTTTGTTAAAGTTACCGATTCAATTGGTTTATCATCTTCTTTGACTAATATTCCCACAATTTGTTACCATAAAGTTACTATGCGTGGTAGTGCAAGTTTATGTGATCTGTTGATCAACTTGTTGCTTTGTTTTATCAATTTGTTCATTCACGTGTTGTTTTGTTGCAGCTTTAGTATCAAAACAGTCTTTGATATGAGCAACCAACACGCCACTGTCTCTGATTCAACCAGATTCTTTACCACAATGTGTAAACTTGACAATGATATCTGAAATGTCCATGTTGGACGTTTTCAGTTTGCTTGATTGATCTTCAAAAATCACATGCTCACTTGGATCAATGCCAACAATAGCATTGCTGGTAAAAGCATACAAATCCGCTTTGGTGACAAATCGACTCAGATCCACATAGGCACCGTGTCGTCGAGAAGAGTAGCGACCGTCAATGCTTATAGCCATGTTGTATAATATCACACATACTTTAATGTGAAATCAATAAGTGTTTGTGAGGTTGAATAGCGATTCAGTGCGCGTAACGCTTCAACGGCAAGATGACTGTATATGTGGTCATCCAACCGTGTTTGTACAGGCATAGTCGAATGAAACAATGGCAGAAGAACCCGTTGTCCACGTCTACCACTACCCGGGATAAATAATTAACCACTTCGACTAGCGGTGAAATTCCATACCAGTGAAAATATAAACTATGTTGGGGTATCACCACGTATGCTACCCAATGGGTACCAGTGCCTGTGGATAAATCCAGATTGACGATACCCTTTTCGCGTGTGCTTGACGCCACCGTCGCAAATTCATCTCGTATAAAAACACCAAGAAAATGTTTGATCGATTTTGCCATCGCGAGTAAATTAAGATTGGTTAATGGGTGCACGATCTTTTAAGACCAGGCAATCGAAGGCCTATACCCGAGGGTATTTGACTTGTGCCTAGAAATCGAATGCCTCTTCCTTTTTATGTGACCGCCAGCTGCCTTTTTCAAAGCCATTCCTGACGCAGTTGAGACAGACCCTAATGCTGCAGCTTTTGCAACCGCTAGAGCCACTGCTGGCAACAATGCTGGAATCGCTGCAAGGAACGGAAATAGTCCACTGGTCCCTTGCATTTGTGCCACCTCTGACTTTAAGAAATTTTAATGTTACTGAGGTATTTTTGTGTTTGGCCGCATTATGCTGAGTTTTTTTTTTAGTCAGCTTCACGGGAACATTTCCAGTTATTTTACTGTAGACTGTGACCCGACAATTGTTCTGACTTTAAGAAAGGCCGACCTTCACGTCGTGATAGTACACAGTTATTCAAATAGGAAACATTGTTTAATTACGAATTTTTCACAGCTGCATCGATCACTGTCATTCGTCCAACTACACCTTTCAACAATAGTGTCTGTTGGAAAGTATCACAACATAGCATTTGTAATTTGCACCACCAGCAATACGGTCATGTGCAGAAAAATATATGCCGATAACGGACTGCCAGAACAACTCTAGATCCTCTAGTGAAAAGTAATAAATCGGGTACAACGTGGGAAACTCTTGTTGGGAATTTTGCAGGCCCGTGTCGACGCTTTCGTGCCTGTCCATATGCCACCACAGACTGTGATATGTACGGGCAGAATGACTGGCATTGCATAATCAAGCTTAATTTATTCCGACAGTTCCTGGTGACCGTTTAACCGCAGAGACCTCAGTCACTTCTAAAGTGTCCAGTATCATCTTACTGTGCTCTTGACTATTATCTCAATTTACATTTTGAAAATGCTACAAACACGTTTGGTGAGTAAAACCGACCTAGGTAAACTGCCCCACAACTTTCAAAAGGTGGGTGTGCGTCTTTGGTATAGGAGAGAAATGTCAACGTTGACGAGGTTCTCGACATCACGAACGACAACAAGCGAGAATCTTTGCTCAGTGAAGGGGAAAACACATGCATTCACAAAGTAATCCAAAATTGAAGTCAGAATTAGGAAACTCTAAACTTTGACTAGCTGCATCAGCGTAGCCAGCAGCATTTCGAGGCCGTCTGATTATATTTGCTTTCTGATCTGCATGACCAGTTGCATCCTTGACAAACAGCACTGTTGTCTCAGCGGTTCTCGTGTAATCATCGCTGTATAGGGCGAGTCCGAGAATCGTCGTGGCCACGTCCACATTATCCAGAATAGATTCGATTTCCTTTCCATCGAAGGAATAACGTGCACAGTTGAATAATGCCATGATGCCATTGTTAACAAATCCACATTGGAATTGCCATCAAAATTGGCACTGTTTGCGCCGCACAAGATTTCCATTCACTTCCTCATATGGAAGGATAAATAGAGGTGTCTTGCACTTCCAATTCTATTTTTAACTGATAGGGGTCTTTGGCTGGATAGGAGTAATACTGAAAATTTCGTTTACTTCAATCTATCAGCACATGCGCTCTCATGTTTTAATCCTGAATCAAATACCTCTTTGAATTGGGCTATGATTTGTAGAGAATTGATTTTCTTTAATACCGTGCAAATTCACTCCCAATAGCCATATTTGCAATCTCGGAATCTGACAAACGCCGTTGAGTGGTTTCGTTAATGACTTTACTCACTGCAGGTGGCATTGATTCAATCGATGGCAATGTAACTCTAGCCATCTTTGATGGCGCTCGTATGACTAATCGACGTATTCGATCTCGATGCGTCTGAGACTCCTGCAACACCAGTTCTTTGAATCGATCCATCAGCACTTTAAACAATATCCACGACCTGCATGGCCACATGCTTTGCGATGAGTGGAGAGTGTGAGGTCGGAACTGTGAGAGCTTTTGGTGCGCTCGCATATAATCGACTAACAACGTCACTGATCCCAGTTCCGTAATAGGTCATGTAACACAGGTTTTCGTGCGCTAACTATGCAAACGGGCTTCACACGTCCACGCACAACTGTCATTGTTGTTATTATATTCAGGCCGATATCTAATATATAGTTGTATCATCAATATTTAACTCGGCAGACCCACCACGTGCCTGTCTTAAACCAAAAGGTAAAAAAGAAGATGGGTCAGCCGATTATTATGGCATGAAAGATACACGGGTTCCGCGGACGTAATCGAGATCAAGTCACCTTGTTCCACGGTGGGTGAAATCCCAAATGAATATACCCCTGTACAACTAAGCCTGTTGTATTGACCAGCTTTGGTAACCGCCATTGACGGTGTCGCGGGATGGATGAAGTTGTGTTATTGAGGTAATTTTCACAATGTCAGGTGCGACGTGATATCCTACACACAAGAATCATTCATCTTCTGAAATGTGGCCAGACCAGCCTAACACTGGCATTATGGATGACCGTGCAATAGTTACCGCATACGTTTAATATTAGATGGAAATGATAGAACTGAGTCTAGTCTCAGGGGCACGTATAAATGTTTTAGAGTCTTTGCCAATGACCACCGAAATTCTTCGTCGAATTTCTTTTTTAATCAATTGTATGTCGTACGCGCCTGAAGAAAGTTAGATCAAATGCCAGTTCGTGCCACTATCTGCTGAAAACAAATGTGTTAATCGCGGAAAGAATGCCAAACGGTTGAAATCGGATAATGGGCCAACTGTAATACATTCGCAGCGAGGCTAGTGCGATCTCAAGTGTGCACAAACCCCAAGCAGTCAAAGGTGTAGAAAAAGTTACAATGAATTCTGGTTTCATGGATAAGATGGTAATCATTGGGATCACGCTCTGTGTTGTATTTAGAACCACTTGTTGCACTGATGCATACATTTCACGTAGGACACGCACCGTCTCAATCGTTTCAGAACTCATCATCGGTGTTTATATTTCGTAAATATCTTTAACAAGTTCGTGCATCAGCTCGCGATTTGTGTCTCTGTCCATAAAATCGTTGGTGAGTAATCGCTGGCAAATTGACGTCGCTTCCATAATTACTTCAAGGTGCTTGTTACCCGCCGCACTAACTGCTCCCACAAGCATTTCCAATCAATCTGCAAGGTCGTGAGGGTCACACAGTCCATGGGATGCAAGCACCCCAAGGCTCTCTCCTTCCTTTGGTGGAGGTGCTTGATCCTTTGTGGGCGTGTGTCTTGGTAACGGTTGATATGCAAGCCTTTGTACGTGTTTGTCTAGCCGTTCTTCCAACGTATGACATCCAGGTACAGTTTGTTCTTGTTTTTCTGGTGTTTCTGCATACTTTTTTTTTCCTTTTCATTTTTACTTGTGGAGGCACACGCTTTAGTTGAGGTGCGGCTACTTGATTTGAATATTATTCTGTCTCAGTTTCGGAGGCTAGTTGAAATTCTTCTCCTTGCAGAACTTTCATACAATAATTTATCTCGTACATTGCTTTGCGAGTTTTTCCAACTTTAGCCAAATTAAGTATGTTATTATAATATTCAAATGGTTTACAAGAGGCATGTTTAAAGCCATTAAATTCCCTAATTACCCACATGACCCAAACCTTTTTTATGTTTTCTGATGATTCTTTGATCACTATATCTTTCCAGTTGGGGTTGGCAGTCAAATCGAACCGGCATGGACGGGGTCTTCAAGAATCCACTAGTGGCCTCTTTCATTACAAATTTTGAACTTCTGTTTCCATCATTGACTTATACATGGGTGGTGGCTCTGCAGGTGCTCCAATGTCTTCATTTTCTTTGACTTTAGCTGCCATCTCTGACAAGCGTGTATTAACCTTTGCAGTTACTTTTGTGGGTTTATTGATATCCTTAATGCATTTGGATATTTTACGAACTGAGCTAGGTGCTTCTTCTGTTCCCATGAGTGCTAACACTTGTCCCGCTGTGGTCTCTGTAGCCTTTGTAACATCTTTGGCATGCTGGGCAATTTCTTTGGTGGGTTTCATCAGGGGCACAAATGTTTGTTCAAATCCCGCTATGAGGTCTTCTTGTGTTTCCATTATTAAATCTGGTATATGACAATTTGTAAATCCATGTGAAAAAATACATCCTCCTCTTCGAATTTCCTGGCTCCAAGAGAGGATGATCTGCTGTTCCATCAATATCAAGAAACCAATCAGATGTAACTTTGTTCATTTGAAATGGTTGATTTGGTCATGTGACTGAGGTATCTGTGGATTTTTCATATGAATGAATGTGATTTAACACCTTAAAACAAATATGTAAAATTACAAAACTGATACATTAATTTAGTATTCTGACCATTTTGGGTCGCACTTTCAAATTAATCAATCTATTTGTAATTTGATGTTATGAAGTCAATGAAGTTATGAAGTCAATGAAATTCAATAATGGATGTGTTATCCATACGGATTTGCAAGTTGTCAAACATATGATTTCATATGGAAATTTACTTTACTCCCTTTAACTGACAATAACTAAAGATCTGCAAGAAATACCAGTAAATATCTAAGAACTATATGCAGCAATTATAGTGTTTCATGAATATGTACAATGAGATCTGAATCCATCCACCACACCAATACAGTTATAGGGGCAGAGTTATCAGAAAAGTTGATAACAAAGGATGGAATTTAATCATAATGTGTTATCAATTCTGTGCACTTTAAGCATTTCAATGGCAATCACAGCATTAGAACTAAGTGGCACTCACACTGAACTCTTGTACGTTGCCTGATCTTTACTATGGAATTTCTAGACTGGTTCCCAGTTTCAGTTGTGCATATACAAATTTTATACAATGGGAAATCAATGCCATTTATATACTAGTCATTTAGAGGAGTTATGTTGTTTCAATAAACACTGAAGATTAATCTTGGTACAAATATGGAATGTAACAATACAAAAATTGTTTTAAATGGAATACAACTGTCTCATCCTGAGCATAAATTCATGCAAACTAGGTTTACAAAAGTCTTTTTTGGACTGAACATTATATATAGCACTTAAAAAAGAAATGCATAACAATAATAAGAATTGAAGGGAAAACTCCAATTTGTGAACTAACTGACCAACATGTCAAAATATAAATCTACACTTTGATTTAAAGAAAAGATAATTAAAACAGTGAATCATTTTAATCCAGTTCTGAAAGGTATATTTGAGCATGCTCAAAATATGGTCCTAACCTCTTAAAGAAAATAAATGTAGAAAATACAGAACAATTTCATTAAGATTTAAAGATCTTTATCACTGATGACCTTTTGTCAGAAAATCATGACAGGCAGACATCATATGGAAACTGTATTCTATGTTTTTAAAGGTAAACCCTGACATGAATGAAATAAAAATAAAGACAACACACATTTGGAATATTTTCATTCACTGGATAGCAATATTTAAATCATTAATTATCATGAAATAATTCATATCACTGTCACAGGCTTTAAAAGAACTACAGTATATTTCATTTTTTATGGCAACATGGAGAAAAAAAATGAAAAGCAGTGGGATATATCAGCTAAAGGATTATACAAATTTTGGGCATTTTATTCCATGGACAGTCTGCCAAATGATGTACCTTCCATTCAAGGCAAATTCCAAGAAAATATTGTATCCCAGTGTAGTATCCTGATGACATCAAGGAAAGATGGTGACTCCAGGTCCTGACAGGGTTAAATGTTATGTTACATCATGTGATCGAAGTTTCGATTTTTCATTTTTCACCCTGCTTAAACTCTATGCTCTCCTGATTAACCTGTACCTGCACATTGTCAAGAACTTCAATGGCCTGAAATATCAATTAAAAACCCTGAAATATGAATTTAAAAAAAACCGAAATATGAATTAAAAATACTGAAATATGAATTGAAAATGTAAAATTTCTGTAGAGACAGAATTATGGATCAAAGGTGAAACAATTCATTGATAATATCAATGCATCGATACTTTTGCTGTACCAATGCACATACTGATACAAGAGGTGAAGAACCAATACAAAATGATGCTTACCATATGTAAGTTTTTTAATCTTCATCAGTTATCAATAATTATTAGTCATTGGTCTTGTTATTCTTTAAATTGAGAATTCATGAAAGACAGCTGTCACAAGCATAGGCACTCATATTTGCTAGTAAAAACTGAAGAGACTATTGAGAACACACAGTCACCTTATACAAATTAACACAAAATGATGTGTTTCATAATCTACCCAACACACTTGCCAATTCTGTGATAATCATCTTATCCCAACAGCATATTCAGCATAAAGGGGACATTCCAAATGTGTTCCACATGTAAAGTGCTTTACTCATCATTTAATAGCCACTTTTATGTGAAGCTTTTATGATGATTTGTATCTTGTTTACTCAAATTGGAAAGCTACACTACTGGTGTGTCACACATTGAGTTATGTAACATTTTGTTCCTGTCTAGGGTAAGGAATAACCACCAATCAGAACTTAATGTAGCTTATTCCCTGCATGTCAAATAAGAAGTACTGGCAAAGCAGAATGGAAACTTCATACAAAACATGGCATTTAATTGATCTGTAAAGTACTAAAAAAAAGGGTGTGCAATTGCACTAATAAACAGATACTGCCAGGTGTGTGATTGCACTAAAAAACAGATACTGCAAGGGTGT
>QKMX01351697.1:0-11698 GCA_003401595.1 Venustaconcha ellipsiformis
AGAGAGAAAATGTTTTGAAAATGATTTTTTTTTATGATGAGGATATTTTTTTTCTCTGCCCACACACATATGCATACAATATATACATTAAATGTATTGGTTTATTTTCTAATATTTTTCATAATTTAATGGGCAACATACAATTGGAAAAGGATGCTTTTTCTAATTTTTCTTAATTTATAGGGCAAAATGCTGGAATAAGATAGTTCATTTGCAATGATAGTTGGCTCACTTTTGAGAAAGCTTAATCTAGTTTCTAAAGTAATTGGATTGCTAGCCATGTTTGTGATATGTTCATAACAAAATACTGGGAAATAACTTACAAACGAGAAACAAATATTAAAAATTTCCATTGATCCAATGTCAAACTATGTTGAACCTGGACAAGCTAATAATTTTTGTCAACTTCAAACTTTTGCTGAAATTGTCTGTCACATTATCTGAAAGATTTTTTTTATTATATAAAACTGTGAAATAATAAAATCTAAGGACATAACAATACTAAATAATGATTTCTTGTACCTGCAACATTTGCATGACCATATGAGCTACATTTCTGTTTGTGTATAACCAGCGCAAATTTGGCACCAGTTGCTCCAGTAGATATTTACCTGTTTTTATTGTCAATTCCAGGTTTAATTGACTTAAATGTTTATGTTTGGACAGAACCTATGTAATCTGATCTGTGATCAAAAACATGATTAAACAGGTTTAAGAGCTATGATCTCTGTAGTCTTTAGATCTTTAACTCTTTTAAACTACCAACATTATTGTAAAAAGATAGTGCAACAAGTTTGTGCAAAAGGTGTCTTTAGATTTAGGGTGGGTGTGGGGAATTTGGTATGAAATGTAACTGATTTTTTTAATCAGATTTTAGATGGAAAAGTCCTGTACCTCCAGTCTTTATAAATGACAGGTGTCTAATTTCTAACATCTAATATGAATGTGATGAAACAAAATACATGACATCAATGGTCATGGACAAGAAAATAGCCTTTTTACATAGCCCCTAAGCATGAACTATTAATAAGAAGGTATTTAATCCTGATCACTGAGGGGGGTTGGGTTATAAAAAATTATTTATGAAATGAACTAGTCAGGAATCATAACTAAATTTTAAAAACTGATGAATGATATAGGATCCCAAAGTAAAAGCTTTTAGTACAGAAACATGCTTAGGACATTTCAGATTGTCATCAAATATAAAAATTTTAGCTGCTATGTGCTTTGTACTTCCAAGCATGCAAAATAACTTTAAACACAGAAACAGCTATCAAAATGTTTTAGGTCTAATGTTTATGCATATAACTTTGGTAATATTCAATATACAAAGTAATGGTTTAGGTCTAATGTTCATAATTTTGGAGATATCCATACACAGATTGTTACAGAGATGCCAACCCATTAACATGTTATCAAAATCTTAAGGATAATTGTTTTAAAAAAATGTTGACAGCTTGTCTGGAATAGATAACATGTTCATTTAAAAACATACTTTTTGTATGATCATATTGCTTCCTGTACATGTCTGTACACAGACTGAAAACATTAATATCAAATGAGAGTAACCGGTTTATCAGTTCCTCCATTCCAGAAACATGAATTCCTCCAACACTGTTGGCAAAACAATAAACATATCGATTTGTTTTCCTTGTGAATTAACATCTCTGATTTCTCTTCAACTCTGTAAACATTTTTCACTGATTTACAGTCTAATTGATTGTTTTCTTATTATGTAAAGTCTGGTTTTAATTCTAAAAATTAAATTTTATGTACCAGTTTATTATACAGATGCCGACTACTTTTATTCCTATCTGCTTCAACACAGTCCATTTCAAAATTTATCTCCCAAAATTATGAATTTCCAGAAATTCAACAATAAGATTTATGTGGAAATTTCACTAAAATTCATAATAATTCCACAAAATCCAGAATGGTTGGCATCTCTGCTATTAGCCAGGCTGAAATAAAGAAAAAATGAGAACAATTCAAATTTCATAATGTATTCAGCAGAGCAACCACACTATATGCTTAAAAAATAAAAGGTAAATTCATGAGATAAATGTTCATTACAGAAAGTACACAATGATAATGTCATAGTGTTCTTGTCATGTGTATATACCAAGTAGATGAGCAAGCTCCCTTTATGTCTGGCTATTCCATATTCATTCTTTTCTAACACTGTTACACTCAATAAAACCCATGTAAGCTCTGTTCTGAAGTCTGATTTAATCAGTAAAAGTGATCATGATACAACATTAATGCATGATGATTGGCTCTGAAACAAAAGGCTTAATGGGCCTGAGGATTACTCACTGGGTTGACATTTGCCTAACAGACAAACAAAACAGTACTTGGCAAAAAGAACACTTTGAAAGTAGTATGTTTTCTCCAGAAATATATTCCAATAAAGCTTATTGTATATCTTATGAAAACAATCGTTTCTATGTTTCTCTAGTTATAACTTCATCCTTATCTGTTAATTAAATACTAAAAGGCCTATGTGTACAGATGCTTTCCCTTGGAGATTTTTGTCAAATTCTATTATGTATTTTTTTAATAGTAAACTTTGTAAGTTTTTCTATTTCTATTAATCCAGCATATCTGGAAGAGGGATCAGCATCATTTCTGTAACATGAAGGCCTTCAGGCTAGTACAGTTTCTGTCAAAATTTGTGATAATTTCTATAAATATGAAGGCCTTCAGGCTAGTACAGTTTTTGTCAAAATTTGTGATAATTTCTATAAATATGAAGGCCTTCAGGCTAGTACAGTTTCTGTCAAAATTTGTCAAATTCTGTTAATTAACTTTTTAAATAAAGCTATTCAAGGTTTCTACTGTTAGTAACAGCAGCCATGGTGGACTGGCATAATTTTCACAGATGTATATGCCTTTCTTGCTAAGAAACTTTTTGTCAAATTCTGTTCAGTGGCTATTGAGAAGTAACTCAATGATTTCCTATTTTCAGCAATGGTAACCATATTTAATGTTAAAGCAACATCATTTGTACAATTCTAAAAGCCCTTTATGCCAGAATATTTTCTGTTAATTATAGTCAAATTCGATCTTAATAAGCTGTTAATGCAATGTTGTTTAAGGTTGCCTTTTTATTTTTAGTATTGGTAGCATTATCTGATGTAGGACTGTACCATCTAAAAATAGCTGTGTGATCCCCATGCAAGTAATGCTATTAAATTTGGCCAAATTCTCTTCAGGTTTTAAAGAAAAATATTTTTTATTTTTTTCTGTAACAAAAGATGATTTTTCTGTCAAATCTGTTTAAATTCTGTTGGTTGGATTTTGATATTATTATTTAAAGGTCTATCTTTGTTAACTAATGATGGCAATATTTTATGGCACCACTGAACAAATTTTGAAAGACCATCATGCTAGTCATTCTGTCAAATTTGTTCCAATTCTGTATATTTTGTAATGGTGGCCATAGATGATGGCAGATCAACATCATTTGAACAAATATGAAAAAGCTTCATTCCAGGATTCCTCGTGTTGTATTTGGTTAAAAAAATTTCAACATCTTGTTTCTGTTTTAGTAGTCAATTTCAGGCTTTTTTAAAAATATTTTTCCTTCTAATTTGAATAATAGGAATAAAATCTGATACTGGCTCATCATTATTTTAATAAATTTGAACGACCTGCATGACAGGAAGCTTTCTTTCAAATTTTCAGCACATTTTTGTTCATTAAATTCTTAATAAAAAGTTCTAAACCACGGTGAATAGACAGCACAAGATCAAAGACCATACAATGAACTCATTTCAGTCAGATGAGCTAAAAATCATGCTCTGGCAAACTGTGGAAACCCCTACTCTCCCATGAGGCATGCTTGGATCAAGATGCATGCACTTTAAGGCAGTGCTTATATTATGTTGAATGTGACAATTGGCACTTCATCTGGGTTCAAATAATAACTTATCTAGCCACTGGAATGTGTGATAAAGTATAAATGGAATCACTTAGATTAATTCATGATTAAATGAAAACTAGTTTCCAAGAAATTGTTCAAAACAGAAATTCATGTCCAAGATGAATCACTTGAAGCCCCAGATATTGTACTGGTTCTAAAAAAAAACATGTACACAAACTTGATATATGTGTTCCTATTAGTGCAAACATACACATTTTCATTGGCTTCAAAAATGACAATGCCAAGTTCAACCATTTATATGCTTTTAGATCTGTTTCTGACAATGAAATAAAAGGAAATAAAATAATTTTGAGTACTTCATTAGGAAACATAATTTCTACTACAATGAACTATCTGCACTTCCTTTTTTCTTTTTTGTACCCATATACTTTTCACAATGATACAAAAAGTAGTTTAATTTGATTTTAAATGATTGTCAGCTACATTATTGTTTCCATTTACTTTGAGCTTTTTCTTCTCTGGGGCACGTAAAAAGTCACTTTTCAGCAGTCTCCAAAACAGAACTGGATTGATTCCATTCATTATGAACATTGAGCCCATCAGAGTCCGGAAATAAACTGTTGGAACACGGAAACTTTCTACCCACATTCCATAGGTAATTCTACTTAATGACCACCCACGACAGACGGCAAATGTCACAAGGTTAAGAAAGGCTACGAATTTATAGAACCAATGATTGAATCCAACATTCATCATCTGCAGGAGTTTTCTGGAATGCAGGAAGAAACTGTTGACTTCAGCAAGAAGAGCAACTACGTTGTAACCAATGCACATCCTCGTGTGAAGATTGTACCAGAACATAGATATCACCTGAAAGAAAGTTCAAATGTAATTTTGATTACTATAAAACCAAATAATTTAGGTGCATACAGTTTTGGTGAATGACCAATCTATCACTACCTACATGTACCTAACAAACTATCATTCTTTCTTCTAATTTAAAACTGACAACTAAATAATGCTGCTATAACTTTGCTCTCTTTCATTCAATTTTCATGGCATCTATCCTATCAAATGAAAAATTCTGTCCAATAAATTGATACAAATTAGACATTTTATCAAAACTATTGCTAGTAAGTATACATGATTATCTCAACTATGGTGATTTGTTAATTACATCACATCACATAAGGCATGATTCACATGAAACACCATAGCTGCTCAGTTTGTAAAGCACAGAATATGGGTTATGGGTTTGATACCCACTGAAGCCAACCAGGGTCAGCTGCCTATATCTTTGAACAAGCCCCTTAGCTCCCATCTCTCCTCAGCATGATATAGTCATAAATGTGTTGAAAGTGCCATTAAAAACCAAATAAGCACACGACTCACACTGCTGTGAGTCAACTCCCATTATATATGAATATCTAGCAGCAATGGGGAACAATTATTTTAGCACATTATTACACAGATGGATTTTTCCCGATCATGAAAGCTTTTTCCCCTGCATTATTCAGTGGCATGGCATGAGAAAATCTAAAACAACGCTTTGATCCCTGTCCAGACAATAAATAAAAGTGTTTTTTAAATTTTTTTCTGCATCATTCATCAAAGAGATTGGTGAAATCTAAACCAACACCATGATCTCCTATCTAGACAAAACAATAAAGTCTGCTTTAAAAACTGTCTACTGAAAAATTCAACATTTTACTGCAATACCTGTGAAGACCTTGTAGAAAGTATCTCTACTTACTGCTAAATGGTGGAGGCTCACTTCCCAGTTCGTGAAAATCCTCTTGTGCATTATGATGTCAATAAGGTCATACAAAAAGTATCCTTCAAGTAAAAAAAGATAGGATTTGAATACTGTATTATGTGCAGATGAAGTTATTGTTTCTTCTACATTTTTAACATTTCATATCATACAGTAATTTCTACAAAGTGATATAACATACCACATAATGGGTTTTATTAGTGGAGAAATTTTAGTGGTCTAGAGTAATTCCTGAAGGAGAAGAAAAATCTAGTCAAGTTGTATCTTGTTATATATTATAACTTGAAAAGATCTGCCATTGCTGACATACAAATGAGCCAAATTTTAAAAAACTGCAATTTTGGACAAAATTGCAAAAACAAATGTGCCCCGCAACAAATTCCACTACATCTTGGTATCTTCAATACATCAATGTTACGGCATTTCAGTGAGCTGTAAACTTGTGGAAAACACATTGGAACTGAAGTATCCTTCAATGTGCAACAAAAAAGAATAAAAACTCACAACTGTAAAGCAAGTACATTTCAGCTACTAAGCACAGCCCTAAAAATATTTAATTAATGTGTTTTTCTTTCTGTCTTTCCTTCAGAACTATAAATTCTAGAAATTAGGAAACCCTTCAGGGACTTTTATTAGCAAGAGTACAATGAATAATACATGGTAAGCCCACTTCTAGTTAAATAGATTTTTTCAGTGACCTTGCACTTTCATCTTTTGACCTGAAAATTTGAAAGATTATTTCTTAACCAATGTGCAAGACACCCACAAACTTCAGCAAAGGTTAATGGTTGAGAAGTTACTATTTTTTCTTATTTCAGTCACAATAACCTTTGATCTCTGACCATTTAAAACCACAAAAAAATGTCCTTACCCCATCTTCAAGTTTGGTATATATCTTTAATACAGAACCAATGTGAAAGAGTAACCAGTTTTCTTCTTTCTCTCAGTGGCCTTCTGGCAACAAAATTTAAAAGTTTCTTATTTACACAGAATGCATGCTATCCATCATGTATAGTCCAAGTATGCGATAGAAAACTAATGTTACTGTGCAGCAACCCTTGTACTTCTTTCAGTCACCTTCATCAAATGACCCTCAAATGGATAGGCCGCTTCCTTACTGCAAGTGCAAGCCTATCAACACATTGGAGAAATAACCCACAACCAGTCTACTGAGGACAGGAAATATTCCATCAGCACAATAACTGGTGTGATGATGCATGGTAGATCCATTGTACAAGAACAACTGATATGTACAGAACAAGCTATTATTATGGCTTGAATAAGGGGAGTTCAGGGTCAAATATGGGGTATCTTTTGAGGAATAAAAGGTGGTCATTATGTCTTTGGATCATTTGATAAAAACATTGGCAGACCATTGCCAGATGGGAAATAAGATGGCAAGACAGACCATAATAAATTTCAGCAGACTCAGTAAACATTTTGATTTTTGTCATGTTTAATTGTTGTTGTATTGTTCAATATGTTTTGTGAGAAATATTCAATATTAGCATTTTTTTTTTCAATTCTTATCAAAATGCCAAAACAAGTTCTTTCTCCAAATGCTATGTAACCACTGGCTAAGTATTACAAGTTCAAGAGTATATGGATATCAGTTATAGGCATGTGTAAGTGAGTAGCAAAATTCCCAAGTTTGTATTCATAGTTATGTATCTTTTGTACTTCACAAACATAAATTCAATTCAATCCCTAGATAAAATGTATCATTTATAATTTAACAGTATATAAAAAGAAAATTAATTCTGAACTGAGCCGTGATGAGAGAGAAATTCTTGAGGATCAGACTCAGGAACTTCATCTAAGGAGTGAACATAACCTGGACGACTACTGGAGAGCAGTCAGCAACCTTACAAACCAAGAAACTGGAAACTGAAGTTAGAAATTCTTTACAGTCACTGCAACATTCTAATGCTGATTCAAAGACGACATTATCCATTTTTCACAAAATACAAAATGATTCTGAGGGAAATCTGGACTATTGAGAACCTGTTCATTGTAAGCCTCATAGGCACAGTGAATATCATCAGTGGTAACCAGACAGTAATCTTGTGAAGGAAACTAAAAATGCTACTGAATGCTTCTAAATAATTTTTGAACTATAAAATAAATCTTTTTTCATTAATTGAAAATAAACTTACTTGCATTAATTACTGTAAAATCAGAACTAATTCCAGTGTATGTTAAAAAAAATGCTATTTTATTATAATATGACGAAAATACATATGATGGCAAAAAAAATGCACTTACTTTGTTTTTAATACCCTTAAAAATACAAAATTTATGGTGATAAAATCTCTAATGGTTTATAAGTCAAACAACTTATCAAAATTTATAAATCTACTGATTTGAGATCCTGGTTATGTCACATGTACGTCTGTGTCAATACACATTCTGCAATATATGGGGATACAGTACAATATTTTCATGGTAAACAAATGAAGGGAATTCAAATCACATTGATTTTATTTGGGCCATTACTGGTTCACTGAATACCAATAATAATATTCAGATAGAAAGTCTATATGATGTTAGAAAAAAACTGTGTGAATTCAGTACTCTATATATGCCATTGACATTGTGAGTCCTGGTTCCCCCCGTCTCTGGAAATTGTGTATCAATGTGAAAAAAGGAGTTTAATATTGGACAAAAAGAAACCATTACATTCAAGGCAAATTAACAAGAGTTTACTATAATAAACCCTTTTACTACTGCTACTCTTTGCTTCATTTAAATTTTTTTATGTTCTTCACTTCTGAACATTTTTTATTCTAATTCTGTTGCCCAGTAAGACTTTATTCTTAGAGACTGTTAGAGAAAATGTACATCAAAAGAATTCAGTTTAAAAAAAACTGAGGGAATGGGGCTAATTATGTGTCAACATGATGCAGTCTTAGAACATTGGAATTCCAAGGATGGCATTTGAATGTACTGCGTGGGGTGGGGTGTGCAAGGGGTGGGGGGGTGTTACATACAAAGAACTCGATAATTTCATAAAAATTCCATAAAAATTATATACTGCAAACAGCTTAAACCAACAATTCTCAAAGAATTCGAACAAATGTAGAATATGGAGAGGACAATAAAAAAGTATCCAGTCTATTCTAGACCTTTTGATTATGGGGGTAATGCCAATTTCCAGACAATTGCACAATAAAACCAACTGAATGCTTCAAAATCACACATATCAGCAAGCCCTGCCTTTGTTCACTAATAAAAAAAATCCCTCAACCTCCTTTTTCACATACAGTGATGAATTTCACATTTCCCTCCTAAATTTTCAGTCCTAGATAAGATTCTTTTAATGACCAACAAGATTGTCTGCAATACAGGTACAATTAATCTCTGTGATATATTCAGTAGGAATTTCATTTTAAAAGAATTGCAAGTAATCTTAGCATTTTAAAAAGAAAAAAAAAGAGGATTTTATACTTACAATTTCAGACAAATCTCTTGTTAAACAATTGTTGAAACATTTTGATTTCTAATCTATTAAGATAAATAGAGATTCTAATAGTAGAATGTGATCAGCTTATTTACATGAATATGCTGTTAAAATATAGACCTTGTAGCTTCATACCATTCTTGCCATCTGTATAACAACTTACCAGTAGAAACGCCAACCACCAGGTATGATGGGTAGTTAATGAATGTTATTAAGTCATCTAGCATCTCAGGGTACAGAATAAAACTGAAAATACAACAAAAAGTATTATAAACAAGAAAGACAGGACACAATTATCAAGTGCACTATCAAATCCAAAAAAAACTTGCATCAAAACCTTACTGGGATTTTCTTACGCTTGAAGAGCGGGGTTAGAGCAAAAGTTTGGGCCCATTTCCAATCCAAAAGATATGTACATTTTCCAAATTTTTTACACAAATAAATAGATTTGAATTAATAGGAGACAAGTTGGAGATTCAATTAACATTGTTCAGTATGTCCATGACAACATTGTGAAGACGTTTACTGACTGCTTCATGGGAATAAAATATGCTGTGGTTAGCTCACTAATATTACTGCAGTCTTCTTGTGATTTATTCTTAAAATTCCCAATTCATCTCATTTACACAACTCTTCCTAATTCCAAGGACCCATGGTCCCATCACAGAAATGGTAAGAAAATCTGCCTTAACAAACTGTTGACCGTATCAGCAGAAAGTAACCACACTGTCTTGCTTCCAACTAAAAGATTTTTCTGCATGTGCATATTGTAATTTGAAACATTTCATACACAAATCAATCATTCTGCTCTAGAATGTGCAGACATTGAGAAAAGATTCATTGTTATTTGTGGTTATTCAATATTTGTAAATGATACATAAAAAGTGACACTTGTCATTAGTGTTGCATCCAGCATTTTGCAAAATATAGGAGTTACCCCTATCCTACTGTTCCAACAACAGCATCCTAAATGTCACATTCTACACTGCCTCCCTTTTTAACAAACCCCTATGTAGATAACTGAAATTTGTGTGCAGAAACCACATTTCGTCTTTCAGTCACAGTGATCTTGACCTTTAATCTTTTCATCCAAAAATCAATAGGTTTCTGCCTTACTCCATGTGCAAGACAATCACAGAGTTTGGTCCAGGTCTGTGATGCAGAAGTAATGTTACTGTATGAAAGACAGTTTTCTTCTTTTTGAAACAAGGACCCTGACCTTTAATCTTTTCACCAAAACATAAAGACTTCATCCTTATCCTAAATGCAAGCCATTTACAATGAGTGGTTCAGGTATGTGATGAACAAGTAGAACTAATGTAATTGTGTAGAAAGTACTTTTATTGTTTCAATTTTACATAAATGCAAACTTACTAATTATGTGTCTACATTAGTTTAATAATATTGCTGTTACCTTTACCCAAGCAAAGAAAGAAATGGCAACAACTGAACCCCTCTAGGAAAAAGCTACGCATGCAAGCACAAGAAACAGCAGTATTACTTTTACTTTTCAAGGAACAAATTAATAATTACTGAATTAATTATCTCATCAGTGACACATTAACAAACTGCTAAAAACAAGAGTCCTTAAAAGGGTCTGGTGCTCTACTGGCCAAAAAGACTTTCCAGACTCCAAGGTTGGGCATCTTCTCCTTTCCAATTGCTGAGTGTCAAAGCCATCTTTGATATACTGGAGCAATACAAAGACTGTCATGATGGTAGCTGTATGTAAGATCAGCACCATTTTTCAATTTAGGACCAACCAAAATTTGTAAAAAGTTTTCTGGTGAAAACCCAATGTTGTTATGATCAATTAGTAATAAGAAGAAATAACAAGATTTTCAAGATGGCCCTGATGGTGACCATATTGGATACAATATCTACACCATTTTCATTTGGGATGACCTAAATATCACAAGAAGTCTTTTGGTGAAAATACCATGCTGACATCACCATCCATTCAGGGAGAGTAGCAATAAAAAGATTTTCAAGATGAAGGTTATGGTGGCCATATTAGATTGGCATAATTTCCATTTATGAAAAACTGGACATGCTGAGAGGCCTTCTGGTGAAAACCCCCATGTTAATATTACTTTCATTTTAATATACTAAGGACATCATTCAGGACCATCTAGACATAAGTTTTGGGGGTGAAAATCCCATGATGATAAGACCATTTATCCAAAAGCTGTAGCAATAACAAGATTGTCAAGATGGACACCATGAGAGGTATCATCAATCATTACTATTTTCATCACAAGAAGTCCCAGGTTGATATGATCATTCACCCAAAAGTAACAATAACAAGATTGTCAAGATGAACATTATAATAAATGTCACATTGTCACCATGTTATTTTGGGACTAACTAGACACCGTAAGAAGTAAAAACCCCATGATAATATTACAATCAAGATAACATTTTCAAAATGGACACAGTGGTGGCCTTACTGGATATCTAAGTGGCACCAAGTAAAATTCCCACACAACAAAAAACAGACCAATTTTAACACTAGTTGATGTTCCTTACTGTCTGTATCAGATGGCCAGACCAATTTTAACACCAGCTGATGTTCCTT
>QKMX01351699.1:11233-24395 GCA_003401595.1 Venustaconcha ellipsiformis
TAAAGGATACATGAGTATATGAATTCATCTCTCTCCCTTTAATTAATTCCAATGTAGGACATAACATGAATGGTATAACTAACCACAAATGGAGGGCTGCCCAAGTCACAAGACCCTGAGTTTAGGAAGTGATTACTTTGTGCAAGAAGAAAGTCCAAGTTGAAGGGACCATCAATTTTGCTTACATCAGAACATTTAACTCTTTTCAGGCACTGGATAGCCTATGTCAAGGGTATTTGGTATGGACAAATTTAAGTTCATGACATGACACAAAAGCAGATTTCTGTCCCCTGCAGGTTATGCAAGACGCATTTTATCTGCAAAATGAGTATGGTTATCCAGGCAAACACCAAACTATATTTTTAAAAAAGGTTTTTAACTGACCTGTAATGATGAAAGATGTAAACAATTGATGATGCAGCAATGTCATATCTGCAAGGCACTCGCACACAAATGAACCATACACTGTGTGTGAATTTTGTGACCACACAGCCACTAGAATTTGTCTATATTGATTTCCGTTTTCTTCATAAATTTAAAAGACAGGTAACCAACATATCCTGGTCATAACACTTTTAAAGATATGCTGATCAGACAAATGGAACTGAGAAAGCATCGATTAACAGCTTCATTTTTCATTAAGGCTTCAAAGAAATGATTTTTGAAAAGTGTATAAATGTAAAAACATGTCATTTATTTGCATGCTATAGTGTGCAAAATATAAATTAACTTCTGCATGAGGAACTTTTAAACCATTTTAAGTTGTATGCTGTCAATTACCTGTCTGATAGTTTAGTTTTGGAGAGTTTAACACTATTTTTCAGCAAATGTCTGGCAATATGTGGCAGCCATTATATTTGATTGAGAAAGAACACAAGAAAAAAAACCTAGAAGAATCACTTAGCCAGGGAAAACTACTGTCGAGTTTTCCCACATAATCATGTTGGCCGAGCCCAAGACCAAAACCCATGCAAAAAGAGGTGAGATGTCAGTGATTGGTAAAAGCAAGCACCTTTGACAACTTGGCCATCCAGGACCCACTGCCTGACAAAATCCACATCACACAGATGCATGAATGGACCAATATTTGATATTAGGAGGGCATAAAAACAATCCTGATACAATAATACAGAATTTAACCATATGCAGAGGACAGAAGAACAAATCCAGTTAATTCTTTTATAAATGTTACAAGATTTCTCAAATGAAGTTATGGGCCTGTTAAAGTGGATAAGTAGAAGCTAGTCGATGCCATAATGTTTCCTTTTGGAATACAAACATAAGAAACACAAAATTCAAAAATATATCTAAATATTTATTTACAAATGTACACGTATATCACAACTTTTAAGACTGCCTCCTGCTGCATTTGAACATGCTGATAAAATACAAATCTAAATTTCAAATGATTATATTATTCTTGTTGGTGTAATTGTTATTTGAAATGAAAAGTAGTGCACTTTGAAACATGTACTTAAAAACCAATGGAAAAATGGTTTCTAAAAGATACAGTAATTGTCATACGACTCTTGACCTATATGATTTTTTCAGTTAACAGAATTGTTAAATACAATGATCAGGTTTAAAAAATGAAATAAATGATGCAGCAATGATCATGTCAATTAAGTATTTGTAAAAATGCATTCATTACTGTTACCAATATATAAGCATCAACTCTGAATACAAAAAAAATCTGATTTTAGTAAAATTGAAATTTTCAAACATAATTATCCTTAACTGACTCTGTCTAACTGACGTTGGTACAGAGCACATGACTTTAAATACCCTCATTTGGATTTGTATCACTAACGTTTCCGAGAGGACATGTTTTTGTGATACTTACAGTACCACTGCACCAAATGAGCCAATGTAACTACAATTTGCTGATGTCCCCAAAAAAATTATTAGTATTATTTCTGGAATTATGAAATAAGTGAAGAATATACCTAGAAATCACTAGAACGAAGTAATAAAGTCTAAAACAAAAAATAAAATGTTAAAGTTCTTTTTTCATATTACAACAAAAGCAAATGTGTGTGCTACTCAGCCAACTCTGAAAATAGCACTTGCACTAAAATTTCCTATCATTTCATTTCAATACAATTATCATTTTAACCTACACTGATTTTTTCATATGTTCTATCCAACATAACTTAATGCCTATCATAAATTTGACATTCATTCTGCATCTGAACTAATGCAGTTGAATCATAACAAATGTAGATGAAGATGAATGAAGAAAATGAAGAAAATATACAAGGAACATGATCAGTGCAGTGTTATTGCAAACTCTGAAAGAAACAACATCACTGGTAGCTGTTAATACAAGACACTGAGAATTGTCAACAGAACAGTACCAGGTTGCTGTGACTTGGTATGAAAGCAAGGGTTTTAAATATGGTTGGTGTCAAGGCATGGCTACTGTAGGCCAAAATGGGGAATATGCTAAAGCAACAAAATATGATGATATAAAAGGGATGAAAATATGGACTAGGTCATGAAGCTAATGTTGCTGCAATTCCTTACTGTTCAAACTGCACATAAATATAACCTTCTTGAACCTGCCACTTTTAATGATTATGGCTTTTTATGATTTAAAAGGCAATCTGCCAGCCTTCACCACCACAAGAGGGATGCCTGGAACATACGCTTCTTCTTTGCTACTAGCACCTCTGACCAGAAAAAAAATCATCTGAATTAAATCTTCCCTGGTCTAATATAACACTTGACTCATCCCAGAATAATTTGATCTCTTCACAAGTACAAACTGGCAGCAAACACAATGTCTCTCTTGATTCTACAAATTCCTGAAACAAAAAGATGATTTATAACATACCATAATACATAGTACTAAAAATTTCTTAATTTTCTTGCATAAGGCAAGTAATCAAGTAAGCAGCTAGAAATGTATTTATATAACATGGAATGCTCTCTCTCTCTCAATGCTTAAACAAGTGTCCTTTGAAGGAACTAATATTCTACTGGACAAAAAAGAATGTTCAGAAATCCAAGATAAGACCATTTCTTCCTTTTAAATGACGGTTAATGATATTTTTGATATTCTTCAGTTATAACAAGATTTTCAAATTAGCTGCTCTAGTGGACGTATTGGACAACATACATCATTAGAAGTCATTTGGTAAAATCCCTGTTGATATATCCATCCATTTGAGATGAGTAAAGATAATAATATTTTCAAGAGGTCACCATGGTGCCTATATTAAGTGTCTGAATCATTTTCATTTAGCACTAACCAGACACCATATGAACTCTTCTAACAAAAAGCCCATGCCAAAATGACTTTCCATTTAAAATAGCAATAAGCATATTTTCAAGATGGCCATTATGGTGGCCATATTGGACATCAGATCAGTACTATTTTAATGTAGGACCAAAAAAATGTGAAAAATATGAAAACCCTATTGTGATGTAACTTTCTATTTTGGAATAGCATCAATACTAGTTTCAAGGTGACTGTTATTGTTGCCATTTTTGACATTAGATTAACACCATGTCCATTTAGGACCAACTAGACATGACAAGATTTTTTTGTTTTAACGCACAAGGCTGAAATTACCTGCCATCTTAGAGAAGTAGCAATAGTAAGATTTCCACTTGTGGTAGCCATATTAGAGCTCTGATCAGCATTTTCATTTACGACCAACTAGATATCACAAATCTTTAAACCTCATACTTATGGCCATTTATTCCAGAAAAGTGATGAGAAATTTTCAAGAGGGCCACTTTGGCAGCCATTTTTAATGTCGTTTAAATATCATAAAAAGCCTTGTAGTAAAAACCCATACTGATACAATCATGATTCAGAAGGAGTTGCAATAACAAGATTCTCAAGGTGGTGTCCATATTGGCTCTACAAGCAGAACCATTTTCATTTAAGACCAACAAACTATCTGGTGAAAACCTAATGTCAATGTTTTTTCATTTAAGAGTTGCAATAAGCTTTTACAAGAAGGCTGACGTTGTGGCCATATTGGATGTCATATTGGTACCAATTTAATCTTGGTGCAACTAGACAGCATAAGAAGTCTTCTGGTGAAAACACTATGTTAGTAAGTCTTTTCAGTTGGAAGGACAAGCAAGAGCAAAATTTTCAAGATGGCTGCAGTACTGGCCATACTAGATGTCCATGTACTACCATTTCATTTAGTACCCATCATTGGCTGGATGAATGTGTCTGAAGTTTCATGGCAATTCTCCATGCAGGAAGAATAGAGATAACTGACAGGTGACAGACCATAAACTCTTATCATCAAGGAACCAGCAAAACTAAAAATTACCTAAAAGCAAAGCCTAACCAGAGTTATATGGAGCTAAAGGCAAAGGTAACAAACACTATATGCCCTACCCCTGTTGAGGTAATGAAAAAAATAATTTTGCCAGCCTATAGTCTTTGTGTGTTTCCCAAATGCTCTCGATATTAACCCAACATCTAAGAATAAGCCACATAAATAGACAGGCACTTAAAATAGTGTAACTTGCAAAGTTAATGTACCAAGGAAGAAAACAAGAGTTATCCACCCCTAGTTTCCAGCCTAGGCATAGACTTGCAGCTCAAATTTTATTTTTTCCGTACTTGCATTTGATTGCAAGCTGAAAAAATAAAACAACTTTTCACTGCAGCTGTTCAAACCTTGTCACCATGATATTAGAACAAGACATTTTCAAGGAAAAGAAGAAGTATTTCATCAATTTAACTCCATTTTAACCGACTGGAAGAACCTGGGTCTGTTCCTGATGTCTAAGACCATACTTTGAAACAGGAAGAGGAAGACTAGGTCATATTCTGTATTTACAAATCATATTTCCAACTTCTGTATGCAATGGTAATATATACAGAGTTTCTGCCAGAAATTTTTCAAAGAGGTGAATTGTCACCTGCACATACCAAATGAGGTTGGGAGATGGGGGAAATAAACTTTGCCAAATGATGTATGATTGGGTGAAAACATAAGGTGTGGAATTTAATTTATAACAAGCAATTTAATGATTTGTATCATGTCACTGGTCACCCTTATCCTCAGAGTAGTGTGAATTCTACTTTGAGAACTGAATCCCTGTATCATAAGGCATATCTACAGCACCTATCAAACAGTTGTGCCAAATAACATAGGGAGGGATGTATCTGGATGAACAAAATGTTAGAAATATTCATACTGAAGAAAAGTGAATAACAAAAAGTACACATGGATCACTAGTTTCATATGTATACCGAATTTCAAAGAGTAATCTTGAATGTTTTTGGATTTATGCTTCAGAAACAAAAGTATAAATGATGTATAGATTGATGGCTTAACAAAGTGGCAAAAAATTGTAAATTATTAAAACTGAATAATTGTGAAAAGTGAAAATGCACAGTTAGACTAATCTATATACCAACTGTTTTGTTATCCTAAATGATTATGGAGTTATACCTTGGAAACAAATATGGATAATGGATTGATAAAGATAAAATGGACTGCACCTGTAGCATGTAATATGGTGGAAATACAGCATTCACTGTGTCCATTAGTCTGACTGTACACGGGAAATATAAATATGACTATTTTCCCCCGATATTTCATACCAGGGGTATAGTCAGACTGACAGACACAGTGATAGCTATATTTCCCCCATATTGCATAGTAGGGGTATAGTCAGATATTGACTATATTTTTTTTTAATGAAATATCACCTTCCTGTAAATAGCTATACTGAAAACAACTAAATGTAAGAACAAATTTCTTTTCATGCTTAATTCTGTAAAAGGGATTTTTTTTTTCTTCTTGCACTTTCTTATTTCATCCTGAAATGTTTTCAAACAGCAAATTTGTTTGGAACTACATTAAAATGTAAAATAGTTTTCATTGGAAAAAGGTAGAAATATATCATGTTGTATCATACATGTTTCAGAAAGAAACTATCTGATGGCGATCAACAGTAAAAGCCTACTAACCTTCGGCAAACTTGTTCTCCAGTTCTGTATTCCCTATTGCTCTAGCTGCCTGACACATCTGTCGCAGTGTCTCTTCAAGTCTCCTCATAGCTCGAATAATGCTGCCTGTTTATTTACAAAAATAATGATACTAATAAGCAATGAATATTGTTAGGTATATTTAATTTATATTGTGTGGTCAACTTTTGTCCATGATTGTAAGTTGTAAAGAGAATGTTAACATAGCTAATTTTTGTGCATGAATGTAAATTGTAAACATGTTTACATTGGTGAAGTTCAAGGTCAGTCTTGGTTACAGTGGACTAGATTTTTCCAATGGAAATGTTCATGTTCTATTACATTGTAGGTCTAGTGAAAATGTGTATAAATAGGGTTTTGATAAACAAATAATTCATTCCTGTTTTAGATCAGTCTGTCAGATATAACTTGAGAGGATTAATGATTTAAAATATTCATTGGCATTACTGAAATATTCACTCACATTTGAATTAACACACTACTTTGGATTTGCCTTGTTTCAAGGTGTTTTGCTGAAAACCATGAGACTATTATGTTCACAAGATACTATCATTCACTATATCAAGCTTGAATTCAAGGGGCAATAACTCTAAAGAATTGCTAAAGCAGCATGATTTATCAAAATTTGGAACTTCAAATGATGAACATGTGTACCACTGCTGCTTTCAAATGTAGATAAATTAAGGGAAACAACTCTTAAAAACTTGTGAAAATGGTGATTTGACAAATTGCACATTCCCTGAATACCATAATATTCATCATGTTTCATGGAAATTTATTAAAACAGCAGGACAATATGTACCAAAAGACTGTCAAGCACTGCATTTAACTATTTGCACCAGAAGACTGTCATACACTGCACTGAATGATAATACAGCAAGACTATATGCACTTAACTACAATACAGTAAGACATTAACTGCGGGAGCAAAGTGATTTGTAGATAGGTGCATAAGTAGATGATGATCGCAACATTTGTTGAAATTAACTGCAACTGAAAATTGTCAGACTCTTTGCATGCACAGGAATGTGTCAAAAAGTACATTCAGCTGCAAGTCAAAATATGCAATAACTATTAAAATCTGCAGAAGCAAAGTGATTTGTCAGTATGTGTACCTTCAAGTAATTACCATAATATTTACCAACTTTCATGGCAATCCATCAAAAAATTCAGAATTAGCTCTGCTAACAAGAATGTATGCTAGACTAGTATGAGGATTCATACAGACCCTTTGCTAACAAGAATGTATGCTAGACTTGCATGAGGATTCAAACAGACCCTTTGCTAACAAGAATGTATGCTAGACTTGTATGAGGATTCATACAAACCCATAGCTCTATAAAGAAATACAACAGGATAGCTTTATGCATTACAAGGAATCCTGTGCCTATTTGTTTCCAGTTTTGCTAGAGTAACAGACCTTCACTTAAAGAACTTTCCTGTACAAAATGCCTACAAGATGTTGAATGTGTAACACCTAATCCTTACCTTCGAATATTTCAGTCATTTTACAGATCTGTGCAAATGACGCCCCTTTACACCAGGCATTGACAATATCCATCATCTGTGGCCTGAAGCTTCCAACATATTCTTCCTCGTCAATCTCCAGCTTGGCTTCTTTAGTGACTCGTGCTATCCGCCTTGCTGTGTCCTAAACAGTGTGCATATGACAAGAAAATTAAATCTCTATATAATTATAAGTACATCATACTCTAATCTATGACTGTATCTATCCAACAATCTATCCACATTATCATCATTTGTAAAATCAAAGAGCTAGATATGAAGACATGCTTTAGCGGAGACCTCCAAAGTATAAATAATTTAGCAGTTAACAATTGACTTTTTTTTATTACTTATGAGGCTTTAAGATATAAGACATATACGTGTAATTACTATATTGATTCAACACTTTAAGATAACTGAACCATTGACAAATTCAAGGGAAAAGTCTTAGATCAATACTCGTATTAATTTTAGTAATATGTCGAGACTTCATCGATAATGGCTAAAATTGCAAAAATATAATTCCATCTGTGAAATGTTGACAATCTTTAGGATTTGAACAAAACAAACAGAATGAAAAAATCTAGATTCAGAATTTAAAAAAATGGCATAAAACAATTTGTGTGACTATGAAAGATCAATATGAGAAGTTCGCTTTAAAAAATCTATGTGAATAACTAAAAAAATCGTGATCAAAAAATTGAAGCAATACAATTTTAACAACTGACAAAAGTCAGACATTTAGTGCCATTGAACTCTTTCAGAAACCAAATTTAAAAAATAGTGCCAATTTGGTACTATTCTATCACATCACTCAACTTCAGGCAACTTTCAATTTGGTACCATTCTATCATTAGCTTTAGGCAACTGACAATTTTGTACCATTTCTATCACTAGATTTAAGGCAACTGACAATTTGTTACTATTCTATCACTAGATTTCAGGCAACTGATAATTTCATACCATTCTATCACTAGACTCCAGGCAACTGACAATTTGGTGTAATTCCATAACCAAACCTTAGGGAACAGACAATATAGTGTTACGGTTGATGGTAAAAGCAAAGATGCAAATTCAAAAGCACGCTTAACAGGAATCCTTGATTCAACTTTTCAAAATCTAGGCAGCTCATTAAGAATGTACAGATTTTCGCTAATAAACTTCTAAAAAAATCATACTGCATCTTCCTATAAGTATATTACTCAACACAGTAACAATTACAATCCAATGGATATAAACAGAGTATCCATTCCTCCAATTTTAGAACCCTGAATTTCCATCATGTTCAGTCTAAAAACAATAACCAAAAACATTTTTTTCCTACTTATTACACATCTCTCTACCACTTTCCAACTATTTAAAGTCTAATCAACTGGTTTCTTCTCATCTACATACTGTTACATACTTCCTTTCCAACTATGTGCACAGAGAACATCACTTAAAATTTTGCAACCCAAGTTTAGATTTTTAAAAATGTTTTCAATTCAGAAATCAGAATTATCACTAATAGTTTTTAATAACTGCACAAAATCCAGAGTGGATATTATGTCTGTAAAAGCAGATTCTGATCCTCTCTGTCCTGGATCTTTTGACTGGCTATACAATTTACTTCTCCAAATTTTTAATATTAAGACAATTATGACCTACTTGATTTAAGTTTATTCCTGGACATAATCCTGTATAATTTTCCAAATATATTTTATAATCTTGTTAAACTTTTGCCCTATCCATCAATAGTTCATGAACAAGCACTCTGGCAAAAAATTGTCACAGGAGTTACTTACAGAAAAAAAGACAAGGATGATTAACTGCCAGCAGCACAAGAACAAGGGTGATTGGCTGCCACCAGCAAAACAACAAGGGTGATTGGCTGTTGGCTGCCACCAGCAAAACGTCAAGAGTGATTTGCCAATCAAAGGTTAACCTGTTATGACTTGCATGAAAATGTAGTGCTGGCCCTAACCAATGAATCAATTCACTGCAAAGAAAGCTATTATTTGACCGGATAATTCTCACTGTTGGCTGTTCATATCATATGAACAATCAAGATGCAAGTTTAAATGTTGATACTATAAAAGTTTGAATTTAAAAATTGCCAAATGTGGATGCCAGAGTATGTCCTGATAATTCAACTTGAATAAGCTTAAAAATATTTAGATTTGTCCAGTACTTTTATGAATTTGAATTTTAACGGTAATCAAGATGCATCAAACTGACTATACTATAGTTCATTTGGCTCAACACTCTGTTATGCATCTGTAGTTCAGTTTATTCTCATTTGATCATCTTTAAACGTTACTAAGATTACCAAATTTGTTTTGTGCATGAATTTGAAATATTAAAATACAGAGCATCAACACTACATGCTGAATCAGTGTAGTCTACGCACAATTTAGGTCCTGGATCTATGAAAAAGTCATTTTTATAAAGGATTGGGCAGTTATGGGAACCATCACATACCACAAGTAAAACAAAAATCATTTTTATCTCATATCATAAAGATACATTAAGTAGAAATTTAGAATAATTTAAACTGAACTAGAATATGCAGATGATGCTTGTTTGCCTGAGGCATATGACAGTTCCCATAACTGCTCAGTCCTGTACCAGATTACATGTAAACAGACCACTTTTTTTTAAGCATATATTGAATGGGTGGTGTTTTTCTCTCTATGTTTAGGTAAATGGTGTTGAAATCAAATAGTTCATGAAAATATCAACATTTCAAAATGCTCACTTGAAAATTCATTTACAGATGTGGATAACATTTATGATGCTTAGCCGAATAACTACAGACCTTGAAGTTCAAAAGAGAAAGAATAATTGTAACAAACCTGCATTATTCTAAGAGGTCCAGCCAGTTCTTCTGTGAGTTTTGGTGTTTCTCCAGAATTTTCTTGGAACACAAAACAGCTCATCAGTGCACAGCTTTGCTCTATTGTCAGTTCATTGAAAACTCCATTGAATATAAGTTCTGTGATAATCAGTTCATCCACACTGAAAATTAAGTCATACTGTATTTACTATGTACAAGTTGAATCCAACTGCAAACAACATAAATTGTGATCTGCCATCACATAATACACCCGAATATCAAGGCCTGACATACTAATTATTTCTAACAAACTACCAGAGATCCAGATCTGCCAGCACATTGTGTGATGGAAGATCTAGGTATCTGCTGACTGTAGTTGGAAATACAGCATGTGTACTCACCAGCTGATGTCATTGTATCCATAATAATAATTCCATCAAATATATGAGCAATGATCCATAATTTTCAAGAATGATCCATAATTTTCTATAATTTTTATGCCAGATTCAAGTCAAATTAAATACTTCATTTCTAGTTAATGTGCTCACAACTCATGAGAAACTATTTTCTGAAACATTTACATATGCTGGTCATGTCCAAAGAATCTGATTTTTAACTACCCTAATCTAACCTACTCAATCATAACTGCTTTGTTTCACAGATACAGACAATTGTGGGAAAAACAAGTTTCACAGAATTCTTGAGATATCCTCAAGGATGCTAAGTTTCACTATTACTTGCAATGAAATCTTGGTATAAATATTTTACTAAATGAACAATACAAACTTGAATTTGACATAGACAATTGTCTCACAAAATAAATGCTGCATGTTTTTTTATAAAAAGGAATCTTGTTTGGTAGTGTATCAAAGTTAGACAGGTTCACTGCTTCACAGACTCCTTGTTTCAAAAAATAATAACAAACATCACTCTGGGAACCAGACTAGTCAACAAAACCAAAAGCCGTGATGTTTTTCACCTACCGTGTTGGTTGCTGAAACCAGTTGGAATAATGTTATTGATCTTTCAAATACTGCGCTTATAGTGTGGTCGGTGTTTTTGAACACCAATGTGCATGAGTTTTCGAGGGAGAGGTGTATGTACTTTTCAAACTTTTGTCATGTAGAATACAGGGCCATCCACGTGTTTATTCTATAATACCATTCTGCTTATTAGTACGGGATATAGTGTCATGGCTCAGCAGCTGCTACACCATTTTAAAATCTCTTTAGAGATGTCAATTACAATTTATAGAACAATTGTGTACTTACCTACTAATTTCACATGCCACCCTGCCCTTGAGTTCAATTACATCTGAAGCTGTACAGTAGCCTAAACGACGCAAGACTCTCTTCCTGCACTTTAGTTCATCCATCTGCAGGAGGGACTTTTTCTTCTTCAATTCTGCCTTTAAAGCCTTCACTTCAGATCCAACCTATATGGATGATACATATTTTAATACATGCCAAAAGTTACCTAATTTTCACACATAACCACAATATTGTGGCTTTTATCAATATCAGCCTGTTGCTAGTGAGCCTGAAAGAAAAAACAATGCTAATCTACAGAAGCAGACTGAAACATGTGAGAAATTACATTAATGCACCCAGAGGTAATTATGACATCATGCAAGCAGAGATGCGATAAAATACTTAGAAAAAAGTTGCCAGAAGGGCAGACCAACTCACCTGTACATTACACTGGTGTTTGTCACTCTGACATTATCTGATAATCCACATACAAGAAAAAATACCAGTATATGAAAAGTATATTATTCTGACCTACTTTCCATGATGCTGAAATGTGACTGAGATTTTTTAACTTTATCCTTTATAGTGAAGGATTCTAACTCTTAACTTGAAAAACAAATCCCATGACTTTTCCAAAACTTTTCCATAGTTATTTCACAAAACTCAAGAACCAAACTATCTTGCATTGTCAGGTAAATTAATATAAGGCAAGACATAGATCAATAAAAAATACACTTGTTGTTTGAAATGAAAATGTTTATTGATCGAAACTGTGATATGTTTGAAACTAGTTTTAAAATTTGTGTTCAGCGCTCTATGAAGTTAGCAGTAATAAAACTTTTTGAACTCCACTGACAGAAGTTCCCTTACTTTTCCAAAACTTTACACTGTAATTAGTTATGAATATAGTATATATGTTGCCAGGGTACTGTGATATAATCTTGGCCATGGACTAATATGGATCTCTCTTGGCAAATAGGATCTTTGCGCTATACTGGTCACAGGCTGGCATGTGCCGTTTGTGACACCTGGAAACTGTGGCATTATACTGTCCATGAAACGATATGGATCTGTCATGGTACAATGGTACTGTTGTATTATTTTGGCCATAAACTGATATGATTCTACTCTGGATAAAGACCATTTGATCTTCAATGCTAAAGTCAAGTGTTATGAACCAGGGCAGTATATGTGTCTTTGGATCAACATCACCTCCCATGTCAGGCAAAAGAAAAGCCAATATTAGAATTAATTTTTCCTGTATACAATTTATATCTGATGGCAGAGTGAAGCCTTGACAGAAATTAACCAATGTTTCCTTTCTGCTGGTGCCAAGGTCATAAAATTAACTGCTGACTGTCCATTGTCCAGGCATCCAATTGTAATGAACATTACCTACATTAAGAATTTACAATGTAATATTACTATGCATCATTTCATAGATGAGAGTTTTGCCTTATGAATGGTAATATGTGTAATGTACTTAATCAGGACACGTCTTTCAGTGTTTAGCAAGCAAATTTTGTTTCCAGTAGTGTGCATTGGAGCACGTGACTCACGATGTTTTGCTGCCATGTAATAAACCGATTCAGTACGTATTGTAACCTTGTATGATTATTT